>NEWO01000108.1:601301-626727 GCA_003013225.1 Phalaenopsis aphrodite | reverse complement strand
CCAAAGTTGTTGGTCTTGGTTCTGTCCTCATCTCTCCAGATTTATTCCTCACTTTTGTGTTTCATGTTCCTACTTTGGATTGCAATCTGATATCTATTAGTAAGCTCACTCATGATTGTCATTGTGTTGCTAAAGTTTTTCCATATGTTTGTGAATTTCAGGATTTGAAGTCGGGGAGGATGATTGGCAGTGCTGAGTTGCGCAGTGGTCTCTATCTCCTTAACAAACCCTCTGTCAGTCTAGTCTCACCCACCGGGTGTATTCCAGTATCAAGTCTGTCTTGCTTAAATCCGCTTAGTACATCTGTATTTCATTCCAGCGTTAATAATGATAGTGAAATCATGTTACTTCATTATCGTTTAGGTCATCCCAACTTTGTGTACCTGGGGAAATTGTTTCCTCATTTATTTATTAATAAAATTCCTACCTCTTTTAATTGCGAATTTTGTCAACTTTTCAAACACACTCGTACTTCATTTCCTCGATTATCATACAAACCCACTCGTCCCTTTTCTCTGATCCATAGTGACGTCTGGGGTCCTTCTCGTGAAAAAAATATTTTTAAGACCCAATGGTTTGTGTCCTTTATTGATGATCACACACGGGTGACATGAATCTATCTTATACGTGACAAATCCGAGGTATGACCAATATTTCGTGCATTCTATCAAATGATACTCACTCAATTTTACACAAAAATCCAAGCTCTCAAAACAGATAATGCACAAGATTTTTTCGACACCTCCCTAGGAACTTTTCTTGCTCAACATGGCATCCTTCACCTTAGCACATGTGTTGATACTCCCCAACAAAATGGGGTTGTCGAGCAGAAAAATTGTCGCTTGTTGGAGGTAGCCCGCTGTCTCATGTTTACCACATCTGTCCCTAAATGTTCTTGGGGCGAGGCAACGTTGACCGCTGCCTACCTCATAAATCGGATGCCCTCTCGTATTATGGGTTTTCGTAGTCCAATTGATGTCCTCCTTCGCTCCTTTCCAAATACTTGTACACTCTCTTCAGCTGTCCCTACCAAACTATTTGGTTGCTCCGTCTTTGTTCATATTCACAAACAACAGCGCAGTAAATTAGACCCCAAATTTGTCAAATGCATATTCATAGGGTATTCGACCAACAAGAAAGGCTACAAGTGTTATTGTCCTTCAACTAAAAATGTCTACAATTCTATGGATGTCACCTTTTTTTAGCATCAATTATACTACCAAGGGTCTGACATTCAGGGGGAGAGTGAACAACAGTCCTGTGTTCCTTTACCAACTGACACGGGTCCCTCACCGACGGTCAGACCTCCTCCATCTCCTATTCAACCTCCTCAGTCTACACAACCCACACCTTCTCCTATTCAACCTCCTCAGCCTACACAACCTACTCCTCAGGAATTTCGAGTTTATACAAGACGAAACAGAACTGCTAAAAGAATAAAGAACCCAACGCCGCTTCCAACTGTTGTCCAAGAATCTAATCCGACTCCAAAATCCTCTAAAACTCACTCAGGTACGGAATCTATAGACACTAGTGATTATGAGCTTACCCCGCCTATGAAAAATGATTATGATGTTCCTTGCACTCAACATCCTATTGCCCGATTTGTTTCATATGAGAGGTTATCTCCTCCCTATCATGCATTTGTAACTGTTATTGACACAATAAAGGTTCTGAATTCTATTCAGGAAGCTCTCTCACACCCGGAATGGAGAAAAACTGTGAATGAAGAAGTTGCTACACTAGAAAAGAGTGGAACGTGGATTGTGTCTGATTTGCCCAAGGATACGAAACCAGTAGGATGCAGGTGGTTATTTATCATCAAATGTAAAGCAGACGGAAGCATAGATCGGTTAAAAGCACGACTGGTTGCAAAAGAATATACTCAGTCATACATAATTGACTACCAAGAGACATTTGCCCCAGTAGCCAAACTGAACTCCATTAGAATCCTACTCTCCATTGCAGCAAACTAAGACTGGCCCCTTATGCAACTTAATGTCAAAAATGCATTCCTTAATGGAGATCTTGAAGAGGATGTATACATGGATTTACCGCCTGGTCTTGAAGGATCCTTCCCTAGTGGCAAAGTATGCAAACTCCAGAAATCTTTGTATGGTCTCAAACAATCTCCCCGTGCTTGGTTTGCCCATTTCACCAATTTCGTAATCAAGTGTGGTTATACTCAAAGTCAAGTTGATCATACAATGTTCACAAAAAGATCCGAGAAGAAGATTGATGTACTTAATGTGTATGTGGATGACATCATTCTTACCGGTGATCACACTGAAGAATTGACAAAGCTGAAGAAGTTCCTAGCCCATGAATTCGAAATCAAAAACCTCGGAGACTTGAAGTTCTTCTTGGGAATGAAAGTTGCAAGATCCAAAATGGGGATAGCCGTAACTCAAAGGAAGTACACATTGGACTTATTGAAAGAAACTGGTATGCTTGGATGCAAACCAATAGATACTCCAATAGACCCGTATAAAAAGATTGGAATGGAGAATGATAGTTTACCTGTCGACAAAAGACGATATCAGCGGCTTGTTGGTAGACTTATTTACTTATCCCACACCAGATCAGACATAAGTTTTTCAGTAAGTATAGTAAGTCAATTCATGAACTGTCCTACGGAGGAACATATGAGAGTTGTCAACCGTATCTTAAGATACTTAAAGATGACACCTGGGAAATGATTATTATTCAAAAGGAATGATAATCAAAAGGTAGAAGTCTTTATTGATGCTGACTGGGCAGGAGATATATCCACCCGACGATTAACCTCTGGGTATTGCTCGTATGTATGCGACAATTTAGTGACTTAGAGAAGTAGAAGCAATCGATGGTGTCTCGGAGTAGTGCAGAAGCAGAATACAGAGCACTGACGCTTAGTATCTGTGAAGGAATGTGGATTAAAAGATTTCTCAAGGAGCTTGGAATTATGGGAGAAGATTCTATCAAGATGTTCTGTGATAATCAAGCTGCAATCAGTATCGCAAAGAATCATGTTCATCATGACCGAACGAAACACATTGAGATTGATAGAAACTTCATTTCTGAGAAGTTGGACAATGGAATCATTAAAGTGGTTTATACTCCTTCTAAACACCAAACCGCAGACATTCTCACCAAGGCTCTCCCTAAGTCCAGTTTTGATGAGCTAACCAGCAAGTTGGGCATGTACAATTTATACAACCCACCTTGAGGGGGAATGTGGAATTATGCTCATTATTATTTACTTTATTCTATTTAGTACTTGCTATATTTTGTCATGGTATAAAAAGAGTAATTCCTTAATTATAGGTATTTATGTTTCTTCCATAATTATAGGAATTACTTAATTGTATGGAGATTTCTTTCCTCATTTTATCTCGTGCACTCACTTATTTATAGGTGAATATCTATGTATTCAGGAAGAAAAAGGTTATTCAAAAATCACACAATATATAAGAAAGAATAGGAAAAGCCAGTCTCAATTTTGAAAAACTCTTGAATTATTGATTTAGAAAAAGGTCATATCCACCTTCTTCTTGTTATATTCTTCAAGCTGATACAACCCAACTATGTCTGAATCATTCAATAAGATTCTTAAAAGGTGAAATACTCAGCTGATGTTCCAATAGCACTAATATCATGGTATCAAACACAAAAACAAGTTATTTTCTTAAACAAGGATAGCACTAACCCCTGCCTCGTTGAAATTTGACTCATTCCTCAGACCAATCATCTCAGCTATCTGATAGGAATAGTCTTCCACACCATCTACCATTAAAGAATCAGAGTGAAAAGAGATATGTTCTTCCTCCGCCATCATCCTGCAGTATAAAGTTCAATTATTATTATTTTTTTTTTTACATGAAGGGCGTGGGGGGTGTGGTGCGGGGAAGGATTAGAACATGGTTGTGCAACACAGAGAAGGAAGGGGAGAAATTAACCTTTTTGTCAAACTTCCTGACGAGAACTCGTGCCCTGAAATCTTCACATTCTCTTTCCAAATGAAGTCCCTCCCAATTGGCCACCTCAATGGAATCCTGTAATTCTTTGGTGGCAAAACCAAACAACTTAGTCCCTTTGCCAATCCCCGCACACACTGTCTTTGATAATCAATCTGATCAGCTTCTCTCGAATCCAAATTAACTGAAAAATTGTAGTAACATGGCACATAATTTTCATATTCTTGCGGGCAGAATTCAAGCTCTTTGAGCTTGCCAACTCCATGAGAGAGTTCTCCTACCACTGAGAGATCTGCAATAAGCCGTTCCCGGAGACGCATATAACCTCGATAGATGTCGACTTGTGAAGCAGTGGAGATGTGCGTTATCCAACAAAGTGAGCCACAAAGAGCAGCAAGACTAACTAGTGCAAGACCCAGCTTGAGCAAGTTAAGATTCAAGTGTTGCCGTTTCCCAACGTTTCCAAAACGGCTAGAAGTTTCACGCAGAAATCCATTTTTAGTGAAATTGCTATGCTTATCAAACGAATCTCCCTCCAAGTTGCAGCCAGAGGGCCTTCCATTACTGCCATAGGGTCCTCGATGGCTTGCCTTCAACATTGAAAGCACAAAAATTCCTAAATATGCACCCCGTAACGTTCCAAATCAGTTTGGGGAGCCCAAGGGTCTTATAATACAAGTTTATATTAACAAGAAAATAAGAAAATGATTCAGGAAATGAGTAGTGATAGAAGAAGGACGCGTTTTCCTGCAAGAAACAGCGCATTGATTGAAAGATACCAGGCCCGCTCATTTAAAGCGGTGAGTGAAGAAAATAAAAAAGGGAACTTTTGTCGAAGGAGGATTTCTCCGCTAGCAATCGGATCTGGGCTAGTTATTTTACACTCCTATCATTCAATGGAGCCCATTCTTACCAGGGGAGATCTCAAAAGAAAAGAATGTATAAAATAATCAGAATGCAAATAGCAGGATTTGAGAAGGAGAGATAGAAGTACCAGAAAATTCTCAGAATTATCAGATCAAATCTCTTGAAGCTCTCTCCATTGCCCCCCAACGCATCGCCAGAAAACCTAAAAACCTTTTTTTTCGCTTCTAACAAGGACAGAGATCAAAAGACAGTCTTTTATAAAATTTCTTGCATTTCTCATCTTACGCTGCAGAAAGTATACTGCGACGAAAACTCAATTACGGTGATTAGAGTATTGCTCCATGGATGATTTCTCCAGCATTGCCCCATCGCCGCTGATCTCCGAAGCCGAATCTATCTATGATAGACAAATAGCTGGGGTGCATAATCACCGTTAAAGCAGATTTCCGGGAAGCTGTGAAAAGGGACGCGGACAGGAATCTGGTAATCTCCATATGCAATAATTTCTCATTTTTTAAAATTATTTCGTACGCACCGCTGCGAATCCGAACCGTAAATCATCTCGGTGGGCATAAAATTTTAAAAAAAAAATAGAAATAATTCTGACCGTAGATCATTGTGATCTGCGGTCAGGATCAGACACTGCATGCAGAGATACATGTGGTGTCCGTATGCAATAATTTCTCCATGATTTGAGTGTGTGCCGTGAATTGGTAAATGAGCGGCCTTTTCTTAAGAAGTTAGTCGTTGAATAATCAATTTCACATGAAAATAAGGTTAAGGTTATGCTGATCAAAATATCCTGTCTTATGGTAAATGAATGGTGATTCACAATTATTCACCTATCTATCAGTTAAATCTATTATATTTATTTATACAGTATTTTAATCTTATTTAAATAAATATAAAATTTTATTTTTAGATATATAAGAATTTAGTGATATGTATGTAAACCCTTCAAACTAATAATATTTAAGGACATATTCAACATAAATATACTAAAATATTCATGTAAAAAATAAATAATATTTAAATTATCGTCATTACAGTTTATTGAAAATCGATGACAATGGTGTTTAGACAACAGTAGTTGTCGGTGATGGTGGTTAGATGATAGTGGTCTAACAGAGGCGACAGTGGTGGTCGCGCAGTGTTGGTTTGATAATGGGAATTGCTAGACAACAATAGTTCAGTGGTGGCAGAGGTCAGATGACTGTGGTGATGATAGTGGTTGGGCAATGCTGGCCAAGCAACGGCGGTGATCTAATAGTAAGGATGGTGATGGTAATGTAATGGTGTGATGACTGTAGCGTTGGCTCGACAGTCGTGACAACGGTAGCCAAATGGCAATAGTTTGGCAATGCAACAGTGATTTGACTGTGGAGGCTGCTTAATCGTGGTGGCGGCCAAGTAACGATGCTTCGACGGTAGCAATGGCTAAATGTCGGTTTCCGGTAGAAAACCCAAAAGGGAAAAAAATTATAAGCCCTAGCTTAGTCAAAACGATCTACTGTAAATTGATGAGTACATATGCATGCCCTTATTTTGCAGGCGGGAAATGGTTACACAGTTTCTTGATACTTAATTGTTGTATCCATAATGATTCATTGTTCAACGGTGTGGATCGACCATAGTTTGGAGTAATGTACAAGGGGGAGTGATTGCAGTGGGGAGTAGGTATTATGACTTTGTTGCATCATCTTTGAAGTGTGTCATTGCATGGTGTTCAGGATGATGCACTTTTTGAAAGGCATCTCATTACTCTGTGATGTTGGTCTTTACTTTGTGACATTGGTCTTTATTTCGCATAGTGTTTCATTACTTTATAGCATATGTTGTAACTCCACGAGGAGCTTCATTGCAATGAGCAAGGGTAGTCGAAAGTGATCGATAGTGGCCAACAAACAATGTTTGATGACAGTTGGTGACTGAGAGAGAGGGAAGCATCGTTGGGTCTTCTTAAGATAATTCCACAAGAATTCAGATCATTCTTTCAGGACCAACTCTAAATTCATCTTATCCTCCAGTCCAAATTCTAGCTCTCCTTTCATGAAGAGGGTAGATTTTTATTTATGGTATGGGAGTGGTTCCTCTGCAAACAATGAAGGAATCTTGATCACTGCATTAGACAACCTAGAAAGATTCACATGATCATACATTGTTTCGTGGACATTTAAGCGCCTTCATAATGTTAGAATTGAGTGATATTGGGTTTGTTGGATTTGTCTCTCCGACATGCTCGATTTGAGTCAAGGCTTGCCATAATTAAAATTCATTTGACCTTTGATATACCTCAAAATTATCTGTTTTAAATATACATTTAATGCTCATTTAATGCACATTTTTTATGAGATTGCGCTTTAATGAAATGTTTTTTGTCTGTTTTTTATTTCAAATACAGGAAATTGAGTTTAAAGGAAAATAATAGAAAATGTATGCAAAACAATGTCGTAGAGCGGTGGCGCCTAAGCACCAGAGACGGACGAAGACTGACGCCTAGGCTCTAGTGACAGTTTTTCTTGGTGATGTATTGGATTTGGACAAACTTTGAAGGGATGCTTGATGTGCCTCTTGGGGATTTTCAAGATTCTTATATAATATGGTCATAAAAGAGTTTAAAAAGGACTTTCATGGAGGAAACCCTTAGATTATTTGGAGATTCCACTAGATTAGAGTGTAGAATAGTCTTAGTGTTATTTTTCTTATAAGTTGCTTCAAGGGAACTTTAGGATTTTCTTGTGGAGAAGCCTGAGATAAGTATTTTGTATTTTTGTTTAATTTATACTTTCTTGTGTAAACTTGATCTTAAATACAAATTTATGTGTTTTTGTGTTATCTCCATAAATTCTTAGTAATTTTCCTTCTTTCTCCTTGGTATGAGAATTAATCATGTGAAATAAGAATGATTTGAAGATTTGTTTTTATTTTAAATTTGGTGATGGTATTTTCATCGATTCTTCATTGATTTTGCAAACTGACCACTTCTGAGGTTAAAATCTATTGCAAATTATAATGACCCAGGAGAACTATGATTTCACCCAATTTGTGAGTACCACGTTAACCTTTAGGATGGGAGGCTGACTCAATTCACTGGTCAGCACAAATAGATAGGAGGATAAGTTTTGATAGGTGTAGAATTGATATTTCTAAAGTGACAGACTATATTCTTTAGTCAATTTGAACTTGGGTTTGGAACCTGAGCACATGGTAAGCCCTATAGAGAGGGCATAGTGGGGTGATATATTAACGTCTTTATATTGTACAAACATCTAATGCACACACAAGCACAAAAATCAACAGAAATGACAACAGATATTTTTATGTGGAAAAATCGAAGAGGCAAAAACCAAGAGGTCTAGTCCAGTTGAAATAATTCTACTATGTAAATATATGTTACAAAACTTTATCGGCCCGTGAATAGTCGGAAGCAATATTACACAAGTAGGATTTGACTTTCGCTAGAGGGAAGTGGTAGAAGATACTAGGTTGATGTGTGACGTTTCCTTAAACTTTGTATTAAATATTTGTAAATGTATGATATATTAAGAATCTACTTGACACTATTATACAATCAGGGAACAAAATTAAGGTTAGCCAATATTCTTTACATGAAAGAAGGTAAAGAATATGCATGCTAGTATTTGTCACAATACAATATTTTATATTTTGAAATAATCAAATCCTACATTGATTATGGTCTTTTTACAAGGGGAAAGATCTTTTCCAGATCATTTGAACTCTTTTTAACATCGTTAAGTTAGAAAATATGCACTTACTTTCTGCTTAGAATTAAATTATGCACATACTTAGTTTTAATCATGTCAAAGTATTTCAACATTTTTCTCCTATTAATTATGTTTGCATTTTTAATAGAATTTTTTTAAGTCACTTTCGAAAATTACAACTTTCATGTGGGATCGATACTGGGTTTTTTTTTTAAAAATTATATATTACTTGAAACGATATGTATACTTGCGTAGTACCCATGTGTGAAAGCTTATTCTTTATTCCTAAATTTTTTTTATTTTTTCATACTAGCCACTAAAATATAAATTAGGTTTGACAATCTATTGAAATATAAAATATCTGCATAATTGCGGGTTGGGTCAACCTTCTAATTAGTTACCCAAAGTTATCAAAAGTGGTTTAAAAGCTTGATTCATGTTTGATTTGACTTGGAGTGGGGTCAATTTTAGTGTCATTGAGTTTGTTTCATTGGGTCAGTCAGTTTGACTATCAGTTTGTCAAATTCGAAGTTTTGGATAGTTTTTAATGTATGTTTGAATAGTTCTTGCTCAAAAAATGTTCTGAGATTTGTGCTAATCCTCTTGAGACTTGTGTTAAATGACAAACCTTGACATCAAGTTTTCTGGGTTTCCAAGCATTTGATTTGATTTATTTCATATTTATTATGGCTTGCAATAATCATTCAATTCTAAAAAAATAATATAAATAAAATCCGACAAATAGTAAAACTATAAAAAAACTATCACAAGTGATATTTAATATGATTGATCCAATATTGAGTTCTAAGACAATGGATTTACAAAAAAATGATGCTTAATAAGTGGATCATTTTCTATCATTTGAATGTCATCTGATTAGTGATCACTCTACGGGTTTGTTTGGGGCAGCTGTAACTTATTAAATAATCTGCTGATAAGCTAGGTGCGGTGGCTACAATAAATTTTTATTTTTTTGGAAAAACCAAATCGCTGTCAGAAAACTATCACCACACATAAATATGTGTGAAAACGCTGTTTTTACTGTTTTGAAAACACATAAGCTGACAAAACAAAGTTTACTCAAACATGCCAAGTGCATTTCAAAACGCCACCGCACCAAATAAGAGGCCCCAAACGGACCCTACATCTGGTAGATGATTGGTCGCTACCCATCATAAATATTAATTTCATTTACAAAATTCCATCTACAATCTTAATAACAATTTCATGATCTCATCTTGAAATTTCAGTTTCCAATAATATTTGCAGTTTTATCAATTTCGTGATTTAATAATAATTTCAACTTATAAAATAATTCAAATAAAAAAGAGGATTACCTAATTAACTCTCGTTATTAGAGCACAAAAGAAAATTCATGGGACACAATGATAAATTTCTACTAAAAATTGATGACTGCTAAATCAATATAACACAATTTAATTAAAAATTTATGAACTCTCAAGTTCTTTTTTTTTCAAAACTTAACCAACGTTATTGATTGATGACCATCACCCGTCAACATATTTGAATAAAACTTATTAATGATGTTTATCGATTTGACAAAAAAAAAATGAAAATAAAATGGAAGCAAAATAAAAAACCAAATTTTCAGTTGTAAAACTTTAATGTTTGAATCTAGATGATTTTGTATCTTACTAAGGAAAGGAAATATAGCAGTTGACCAGTGGATATGTTTGTGTTTAGTTTACATTCTTAATTTTCATAAGTATTGATAAAAGAGAAAAAATAAACACAAGTGCTATAATGCTAATTTTTAATCAGCTTTTTGTTGAAAGGGAGAAAGCTATTCAGGTAAGAAGTCTCTTTCAATCAAGAGATTGGCTCAAGGGAGAAGAAAAACTTGGCTTTTTTATTGAATTGGCTGTTAAATGGGATTATTGCGTACGGACACCGCATGCATCTCTGCATGCGGTGTTCGATCTTGGTCGTAAATCGCGGTGATCTACGGTCATGATTATTTCCGTTTAAAAAAAAATAAAATATTTTAGGTGGAGCCCACCGAAATACATCAGGACCGTAAATCAGCTAATCGTAAATCAGGTGATTTACGATCCGGATCGGACAACACACAAGTTGAGTGCAGTGTCTCATCCGTATAGAATAATTTTTCGTTAAATGGAGATCACTCCGCGGCGGTCCCGCCAAAATTTTCTCCATCACGCGGTCCCGCCTATCTCCCTCACGCAATCCCGCCCTTTTGGTTCTCACGCGGAAATGCGACATTGGAATTTGCCTTTATTGGCTTTTTACGCCTCTTATAACTGGCAAAGCGAAAAGGCCTGCTAGACAAGAATCCACATAACCCCACTACAATCTCATACCTTCGGCTGGGAAAAAGAAAAAGGAAAGAAAAAGCTGCTTTTGTTTTTCTCCCTTGGATTCTTCTGCTAGGTGGCTTACGGAATCCTTTGTTCTTTTCAGCTGTAACTCTTTTGGAATAGAAAGAGTGAAGGTGAGGAGAGAGGAAGAGAGAGAGAGAGAGGAAGGGAGAGAGAAATATATAGATATTTCTTGTGGAGGCGCTGTATTTCATTAGGCTAATAAATTCCTTTGCATCTGTAGGACTGAGAAATATTTGCCAAATCACATAAATCTCTATGCTATTTTCTGTTGTGAATTTTTCTCGTTACAGTTTTTCATTTTTTTGCCATTGTTTTTCACAACAACTGCTTTTGAGCCAATATATATATCAAATTCTATGGAGTTTGATGGTTGGATGGCTTTATAAGACCTATCTTTAGCATCCCTTTTGCACTCTTTCTTAGCACTATCCAAGACAATATCTTGCACAAAAGAGAACTCCTTCCTTGTCTCTTTTTCTTCCCACTTAATGGATAAATAATACGATTTATTCAAATATTCTTAAATTTGGTGTTCATTCTCTCAACTATGTTCTTTTTTATTGCTTTCATAGGTGATTATTTTATGGACTTTTAAGTTCAATTTTTACTCTAATCATGCCATTTTATTCTTGCATGTGCTATTGGCGTTTAATGATGTCTTCTTCATCTAGACATGGTTATGAGATTGTGAAGTCTTTTTATTAGCAAGTCTCCTTAGAAGTCACATCTTAGAACATACTGGTGAGAATGTAAATCTCCTCATAACATCAATAATATCTACTTAAGCATGCATGTGACATTTTCTTTTTGAGTTTCAAATAATTTTTATGATCAACTTTAGGGATTACATATTTCATTGATTAAACTCTATCAATTCTAGCTATTAACACATCAATTTCTTATCTTCATTTGAGTTAAGCATGTGATCATGTGAACCAACTTTGGATAAAGGCACTTCAGCTACCAAAACTCCATAAAGCGTTAAAGGGTAGAGCAAGGTGAATAAAACTTTTCTTAGAAGAATCTACTTTGAGTTGCCCTTGCGAACTCTATCTTTAATTATAGTTTTGATTAAGTTACAAATGTTACAACAAACTAAAAAAAGGAAAGTACATTAATTTCTTGACATACTTTAATTAATTGCAATTACGATCACTAACATGAAACACTATCTTAATAGAACAAAATTGAGATAAAACAATGATAGAGCACATGACATTTTCTTTAGCTTTCTCTCTTTTTTTTACTCTCCTAGTATAATTATTACTCTAATTTTCATCCTTTTGTTTAGCCTTGCCCTTTTTTTCTTATGATCTTGCAGAAGAGAAGCCTTCATTTGCATGATTTGGCTTAGCTGCACCTTCTCCTCGTAAGATCTCTTGCTCATTCTCCTTGGTGGCTATTTGGGACTAGGTTATATATATATATATATATATATATATATATATATATATATATATATATATATATATATATATATATATATATATATTGAAAATTACATACGGATTGTGCATTTCTTTTTTTTTACCTAAAAATAAACTCAGTTCATTTTAAATACAAAACACTCAAAAGTAAAAATTAGATGTTTGTTATGTTTTTCTATTTTTCTAAGATGAATGTTGTCTTAGACATCACCTATTGTCATTTATCTCATTGCTACCCACCATCATTGTGTTATGTTGTATTCAATGAAGATAAATGTAACACTTATTTAGGATATCAAATATTTTTGTTTCATATTAAAAGATAAAAAAATAACAGAAGAAAGTTACAAAATGCCTTTCTCTTCTCTATTGTGTGGCATTTGCATGGAGCAATCCCTCCTCATTGGTAGCATCAAATTTGTAGCCAATTTTGTCCCCTTACAACAATATGTCTACCAAGAAATTCAATCTTAATAATAATTGTTTCTTAGTTTCGCCATCCAAACTTCCATTAAAATACATCGACTTAACAAACTTGTGTGATCATACTTTTCGTTCTACCTCATGTAAGATAATACCTTCATTCACAAATGCAAGGATAAATCTAAAAAAACTGCCAATGTTTGTCAATCATTGGTAAGATCAAGTAATTGGATCTCTGCATCACTAATCTTTGATTTTATTAATATTTGAAGATCTATGTGCATTTAATCTTTGATTTGGCTGGGGTTAGTAAAGTTTAGGACCAAAGTTTAGTTAAATGATCTTTTTGGCCATCTTTGTGGATGGAGATCGTGTTGTTGATTTTTGATCTAGTCACATTACAACTATTTTTTTATTGATCTTTAATGATTATTTACAGAGATGAATGATTTTCTACCCTGTTCATGCTTAGCCAAAATCTACACTAACCTTGTTATTATTAAATTTAGTAGGTTTGACCATTTTGTGATTTCAATATGATTTATATAGCCTAGGTCTTTAACCCTAGGCTAACAAATCACTATTATTTCATTGAAACTGACAAAAATGAGTGGAACAAAAGCAATGTAATTCTCTTACACATGCATAAATATGAGCCTAATAAAAAAAAAAATATATATATAATATAAAAGATAATGCACCACTTATTAATACCATTGATAAAAAAAATTGTTGTTGATGATGACAATAACAACAACAACAACAACAACAATAATAATGATGATAATCACTAACTCATTATTGATCTTTATTTCCAAATAGGATTGGCTTGGCCAAACCTAAGCAGACTCAAAATTACCTCATACTAATCCTTTTATTTTCTTCAAAGTAATTTTATGCAATATTCATTAATCAAAAATTGATTTCCTGGCCTTTGAGTGTCTACTTAACATTCTAGAGTCATTAATTTTAGGTCTCATTCATTCTAACCTTTGCCAAAAAGTCGATAGCTCAGAGTTTTTTGCTCTGTTCATTTCAATTGGCACATCATCAATAACTTGACAACTTTTAACTATCAACTTGACTTTGGTTCGGGTAGATTCATCCATTTCGGCCAATATCTTTTCAAGACAAAATATCATAACTTTGCCATGTCTTCATTGACCATCTTCTACACTTAAATAATAGCTTGTCATCTTAGAGTAGTCGGTTTTGTCTTTTCTGTCAACAGAGTAGTCTTTTCTGCAATGACACACCATAGAGTTTCTGACCTCTCTTCCATCCTTTAAACAATGTTCTCACAAAACTTTTGTAACAGCACATTCCCTGTCGAATCTTCTGCCTGACACCTTACCGACAACTTGACATTTTAGAATTATTTACTAAGTGCCAAATCAAATGGGTGCTTCGTTAAATCTCAACCCCTGATTAATAAATAAGCAAAATTGATAATCCAAATGTAGTTGCTCTTGTGTATATATATAATTTATATTCTCCACATGCGTTGCTGTTAAAATCATCAAATATACTTACTGCTCAAAGAATGAGAATACAATGCTTTAAATCATTTGGCACTTAAAAGATGTCATGATATAAAAATTATAATCTTTTCAATGCAATAGGACTGCATAACTAGAATTTATAAATCAACTTAATAACCATTAACTTCGACATGTCAAAGGATAGTTGAGCAATTGAACAAATCAAGCAATGTAATGGAGTCAGACCCTCATCGAGTTTAACTTGAATAACCATATAAATACCAAAACATAGCTCAGCAGACTTTGAAAATATGATGTCATCCAACCTTTGTTGGGAAGAATGAACGAACGTGACAAATATGTAGTCGAGCACAAACTACAGTAAGGCCCATGTTTGATGGTATAACTGAATTAAGATAGATAATGCTAAAATATACAAGCATATTGGTTAAAAACATTGTTACCGTGTTATGAAGAAATTATTATCATATGACACGAATTTCAATTTATTTTTGAATAATAAATATTCTAAATTCAAATTCAAGATAAAGCAGGTCCCAATTTTAATAAGTTTATAGTTAAACTAACATTTTCGGTATGACGAGCCCAACCACTCTAAAATTATTTCAATCCAGGCCCAATCAAAGCCCGAATTAAGTTGCTGAAGCACAATTAGAGACTTTGTATATTAATTGATCGGTAAAATGAACTTCAAATTTAATATATTTATAGTCGAATCAAGTATCTTGATAGGAAGAATCCAATGAACTTAACATTGATCAATTTTGAGGTTGTAGAGATGCCTAAATTATTAAATTCTCACTCATGATAAAAGGGGATCAACATGAACAGTCCGATCAAGTGGTTAGGAAAGTTATGTGTCAAAATGACCAAAATATCTATTCTAAAAAAGCTAAAAATAGACATTCTCTCTTCACTATAGGGAGAATGGGAGAAAAATAGAAGAATAAGTGAAATTTTTACCCATGTTCTTGAGAATATTTGACAAGTAACCATCATTCTTTGTAGCCACCGACCACTGTCGGCCACTGGTGACTGTCGCTTATTTTCAACACTCGACGCTATTACAACCACCGACTACAACATTTATGACAAATTATTACATTTGTAGCAATCAACAATAACAAAATTTATTGCCAACTACTAATATTATATTTTTCAACTACATTTTTCGTGACAATTTATTGCTATTTATAACCTCTGACTACGACCTGCGTGACCAATTACTACTATTACAACCACCACAAAGCTTTTGTGGCCAACTACTGTTATCATAGACACTAGCTATATTTATTGTAGCTCAATTAAGATTATTGTAACTAAATTACTATCGTACATCATTGATTTTCAGCTTATATCTTAACTGTAATTAATTAAAGTTAAAGTTATTAAACTCAACTTTCGATTATTTTTTTGTACTTCTTCAAATAACATGAGCATATTAACTTACAGATACTTTATTTTATTTTCAATACTATAAAATTCGAGCACATCACCATGCCATTAGAATGATATATATATGGCATTTAATTTTAAATGTTTCGAGAACTGTAGACAAACACAAGCTGCGAGCGGGAAAGCGGGTACGGGAAAAGATGGAAAGGGAATGCTCGGGGCTTAAGTGATCTGGATCTGCTCATGGATATCGGTAGTGAAGTCTGACTGAAGGTCGGTGAATCAGACGTTCTCAGCGTGAGCTTGGAAAGGAGCTGCTCGGGGTGCTTGGCCTAGTGGTCGGCTAGAATTTACCCGGTTCTATCTCCTCCTCTCCTTTCTGTCTTCTGTGATGGCTGAATGTCTGGACCGCAAGTGAGTTTCTCTCTGCCACTGTGTTACGAAAGGCCGAAAGAAATTGTGAAATCTGCTCTTAGTTTCTTGCATTGCTGTTAGATTGTTTTTCTTCATTGTCCATTGTTGAGTTCCTGATTTTAAGTTTAGATTAAAATTAGGGTTCTCTTGCATTTGTCTTTACTGATTCAGTAAAGTGTTTTAATTGAAGTTGTCCTGTGGATATGGAGTTCCCTGAATTCGTACCAACTTAGATCGTGCATCTTCTTCAGTTTCTTTTTCGCCTATTTTTTATGGAAAGCACGTGCAGTAATAGCATATTTCCGTGGCCATTTAGATGCAATAAATGCACAAGTAACTAACGATTCATGCGATTGTTTATTGTGTTGAATATATGCAACTTATGGCAAGATTTAATTTTTATGTGCAGGAATTAAATTTTAGTTCTATATTATGAGTAAAACTTACTGATAAATCATGTATAATTTCTCTGTTTAGTCTTTTTTTTGGCATGAATAAGCATATAAAACAATTTTATTTTTAATTCTATACATGAACTGTTGAATCTTGTTTTGCCCATAGACTCTCACCTTAAGGGTAGAGCTAGCCTGAAAGGGGGAAATGCTAGAGAAGAGAACTGGACTGTATTAAATCTCAGGATAACAGTTTGTTGAGAAAATAGGGCGAAGAAAAACAATAATCGACACAAATCTATAAGAACACACAGAGATTTAACGAGGTTCTGCAAAGATGCCTACATCCTCGGGAGCAGAGCGACGATTTTTTTTTCAATATTCAGAAAAAATACATAATACAAGATTCAACCCACTCAAAGACCTAGAATTACAAACATGTATATTTATAATTCTAGAGTAAACCCTACAGTACAATATGTAATTACCAAATTACCCCTATATCGTATAGCAAGACGTTGACCAAACACCTCTAACCCACATAACATAACATACCGATTTGGACAGATTCTTCCGCTTCGCTCCACTCTGCTCCACTTCGTTACAACGTCTGTCCCTATATGATATATGAGCCATACCATAACAAATCTCCACATTGGCGAATATCCAGCCCCTTAGGAGAAAATATACATGGGAGTTACACCTGCACCAATGTGGGTTGGGCCACCATGCTTCTGCTGCGCCCACGCTGATCTCAACTCACTAAATTCCAAGAGATGCACCTCTTCAATTCCAAGAGACTCCAAATTCTGGTATTATGAGTCATACCTAACAATTCTCCACATTGAAATATTCACCTTGCGAATATCCAATCCCTTAGGAGAAAAATCTCCACCTTACGAATATCCTGCCCTTTAGGAGAAAATCTCAATCTTTCGAATATCCAGCCCCTTAGGAGAAATATCTCCACCTTGCGAGCATCCTGCCCTTAGGAGAAAATCTCCACCCTGCGAATATTCAGCCCCTTAGGAGAAAAATATCATGGAGTTTCTTATGCACAAATGTGGGTTGAAGCACTTTTCCTGTTCGCGCCAACACCTCGGCTAAACTGCTGTCTCGTGAGTGAAACCCTTCGCGAAACCACTGTTCGCGAATAATCGCGTCTGCTCGCTCGCCAACACCCTACCAAACTCCACATATCGCAACTCTTCATGCGACGAACTTGCAAACTCCGCTGGTCGAACATCACCAAATTCCTCTGTTCGCAAACGTTCCTGTTCGCGGTAACTGCACACGAACTCCTGTTCGCTAACTCCAACTCACCTAATGCCGCTAATGTTCATGAACTGTCGCGCCTCGAAGTCGCGACACCGCCTCTATTGTGAACTCCTCGAAGCATAACTCTTCGAACTGCCACAGCTCTTTATCCGAACTGCTTCGCATTTGTTCGTTCCTGCGAGCCCGTCTGCCTTGCGAACAATCCGCAAATTTTAAATTTTTCCGCGTCGTAGCCAAGATTCTTTTTCTCCAGCCAAGGAAATTCAGAAAATACTTCCAAATTTTATTCTCCGCAAGATTCCTTGTTGAGCTAGAAATTGTACTTTGATTCTGCCACAAATCCTTTTAAATAATCCTTTAATTAAGTTTCCATGAAAAAAAATTTTCCCTTAATTAAGTTTCCCAGAGAATCAACAAAATCTTTCCAAAAAAACGAATTGAAATATTCCCTTAATTAAATATTTCATTTAATTAACTTGATTTCAAATCTTTTCTTTTCTTCAGCCTCCAGCTAAATAAATCTCATCTCTGCAGATTCAAAAAAGAAAATTTTAATTAAGTTTCCTTAATTAAATATTTTCTTTAAATCAACTTAATTTAAAAAATAACTTTTTTTAATTAAGTAAAATTCAAAAACTTTCCTTTCTTCAGTGGAAAAATAATTTATTGATTTCATTCATTTTTTTTCTCCGCAGCCTCCAAAGGAAACAGATCAAACCAGCAAACAAAACAGATGAGAAGGTTCCTTCCAATTTTTCCAAGAGAATCTTCCTTTCATGAATGTGCCGAACATTCCTTTACAAAACTTCCTTTCCTTTTCAGATCCACGCACATAAGGAAAGATTCATTTCCTCCCTTCTGCCCAGCAGCCTTCCGCAAGAAACTTGCCGCCGCCAATCGCGACTTCTTGCAATTCACGAATTCTCCTGCTATATCTAAGCCGCAAACTAGCAAACTCTCCTACTGTACCGCGAACTCGCGAAACCTTCTTCTACTGTTGTATCGAAACCCCGTTCTTCCAGCGTCGCCCAATTCCCCGAAGCCGTCGTCGAACTACTCGCAACCTATGTCTGTTGCGAACGGTAGAGAAATCAGAAGAACTCTGCGACACTTCTGTGAACTGTGTCGAAACCTTTGCGCCTATTCGCAGTAACACGCGAATCTGCTTCGCTTGCGATTCCAAAACGAAGCCTGTGCCGAAATCCTCGTCCTGCCGATCTTCTCTTCGGTGATTCAGAACTGCCGCGAACCTTGCTTCGGTCGAATTCACTGAAGCAACTTCCTGCATCGAATCTGATGCCCTAACCGCCAAACTCCTCTGCCAAAATCTTCTTTATTCCCGCGCCGCCGAAATTTTTCTTCCCTGTCTTTGAACCTCGCTCTGATACCACTTGTTGAGAAAAATAGGGCGAAAAAAAACAGTAATCGACACAAATTTAGAAGAACACACAGAGATTTAACGAGGTTCGGCAAAGATGCCTAAATCCTCGGGAGCAGAGCGGCGACTTCCTTTTCAATATTCAGAAATGAATACATAATACAAGATTCAACTCACTCAAAAACCTAGAATTACAAACATGTCTATTTATAATCATAGAGTAAACCATACAGTACAATATGTAATTACCAAATTACTCCTGTACCGTATAGCGGGACGTTGACCCAACACCCCCATCCCACATAATGTAACTTCCCGATTTGGACAAATTCTTCCGCTTCGCTCCACTCTGCTCCACTTCGTTCCAGCGTCTGTCCCTATATGGTATATGAGACATACCATAACACAATTCAATGAAAAAAGACCATTTTACATTTTATATCTCTATTTATATAGGGGTACATGGATCTTTTGGGATCAGTGGTTACTGCAATTTGTCATTAACTGCCTCTAGTATATATTTTATATTATCGCAGGCCTCTTATCTTCTGCAGTTGTCATAGGTTTTTATCCTCGCCACTTGGTTGGATCAAATCCGATGTCAAGTCTATCTTTTGTCTTGAGAACTCGCTCTTAGGGCACTCGCCTTATGGGCGAATAGATTGCAGTCTCGAAGTTCATCTGTGTTATGCTGGAGCCCTATAGTTCCCGCTCCCGCTCCAATTACTCCCGCTCCCGCCTCCCGCTACAGGATCCTGCCTCCTATGTTTCTTACAGTTTTGCGAGCCGTTCCTGCCTTTCTTTCTCTATTGTGAAGCATCCCGTGGCTCCCTCTTCGTGATAAAAGGTATCGCACGACTCCTTCGGTTAGAGAAATCACGGTTCTTCGGTTTCCTCAGCAGAGGAAGGTTTTCTTAGGCTAAAGGAAGGAAGGTGCAAGAAATAGTTCCTTGCGGTGAAGGAAGAAGAAAGAAGAAGACGATTGTCCTCCCCTGGCTTCTTCTAGGTGGGTTGTGACAGAAGAAAAATTGAGTTTATTTCCCTTATAAGTTTATTTTCTTTCGTGTATCTCGATCTAGAGTTTTTTCAGTGTATCTTGACATAGAGAGAGAAGAAAAGAGAACAACAAAGTGAGAGATTCCTCTTGTAAGTTGAGGTGATCGACTGGTGTAAGTTCCTCAAGTAGTAAAATCCTCAGCAACTCCGTGGACGTAGACAATTTTCCGAACCACGTAAATCTGTGTTCTACTGTGTTACTATTTTATGGTGTGAATTTTCTCGTTCTATTTTTTTACTTCGTCGATCGTTCTCCTGTTTGATTTATATATATATATACCATAACAACTGGTATATTTATAAATCTTGCAACAACAACAACTGGTATCAGAGCCAATGACTGCAGATGAAGTGAAGTTTTCAGGGATCGATAAATTTGATAACACAGATTTTGGTTATTGGAGGATGCAAATAGAGGACTACTTATATGGAAAGAAACTTCATCTTCCGTTATTTGAGGAAATACCTGAAAGAATGAATGATACTGAATGAAATTTGTTGGATCGACAAGTTCTGGGGGTTATTCATTGACCCTGTCGAGATCTGTTGTACACAACGTCGTCAAAGGACGACGCGAATCTTATGACAGCCCTGTTAGATTGTATGAAAAGCCATCGACGAATAACAAGATGTACTTGATGAAGAAGTTATTCAATTCGAAGATAGCATAAGGTGTTTCTGTTGCTCAACACCTGAATATTTCAATACTATCACAAATCAATTGTCGTCTGTTGAAATTGATTTTGATGATGAGATACGTGCGCTGATATTGTTGGCTTCATTACCAAATAATTGGGAAGCCATGGAGATTGCAGTTAGCAATTCTGCACGTAAATTTAAACTGAAATGTGTGATATTCATGATTTGATTTTGGCTGAGGAGGTGCACAGAAAAGATTCTGGCGAGATCTCATGTACGAGTTCGACACTGAATGTTGATTTCAAAGGGAGATGACAAGACAATAACTCAAATATAGGGATATCAAAATCAAAGTCTGGTCAACAGATAACCTGCTGGAATTGTGGCAAGACTGGCCACAGAAAGAGGAACTCCAGGAATTCTAAGAAGATGGAGAATGATAACTCAAATGTGGTATCTGAAGAAGTACATGATGCACTATTGCTGATAGTTCATAATTCTACTGATGATAGAAGTGAAGAAGTGAGTAAGTCCGGGGCACCCATTCCTATTGTTCCATAGACAGATGGTGGAGAACCATATGAGAAAAGTTTGCAAGATGAAAGTTCGAGCAAGTTAGAGCTGACAAAACTTCCACCAGAGAAGAATATATTACACAATAAGTGGGTGTATCAGGTGAAGACAGAGCTTGATGACAGTAAGAGAGCTAGACTTGTTGAAAAAGGCTTTCAGCAGAGACAAGATATTGCCCATGCAGTGGGAGTTGCAAGAAGAGACAAGAGTAATCCAGGAAATAGCTTGGAGCTGCAAGGCTATTTGGACCCTGCTGACTTTTGAAAAACTGAAGTTGGGTACAACTTCAATTGGTCTTCTGGAGTGAAGACAGAGCTTTGAGTTATAGAGGTGGAGGATTCATGTTGAAGAAAAAGACAATGCAACTAGTGGAGGATATCAGTTCGAGGAAGAAAACATTATAGCATGCGTATCGGTTTTCAAGTGAGAGATTTGTTATGTTGGAGCCCGATAGTTCCCGTTTCGGCTCCAATTTCTCCCGCTTTCGCCTCCCGCTACAGGATCCCGCCTCCTATGTTTCACGAAACGACTCTCCTGATCGCGAAAGGTCGCGACTGCGATCTTAAGGTTTCGCGAACCGTTCCCGCCTTTCTCTATTGTGAAGCGAATCATCCCTTCGCTTCCTCCTGTTCGTGATAAAAGGTATCACACGACTCTCCTTCAGTTAGAGAAGTCACGATGTTCTTCTTTGGTTTCCTTGGGATAGAGGAAAGAATGTGCAAGAACTAGTTCTTTGCGGTGAAGAAAGAAGAAAGAAAGAAGAAGATTGTCCTCCCTTGACTTCTTCTTGGTGGCTTGTAGCAGAAGAGAAAATTGAGTTTATTTCCCTTGTAAGTTTATCTTCTTCGGTGTATCTCGGTGTATAGAGAAAAGAAAGAGCAACGACGTGAGAGATTCCTCTTGTAAGTCGAGGTGATCGACTAGTTTAAATTTCTCAATTAGTAAAATTCTCTGCAACTCCGTGGACGTAGATAATTTGTCGAACTACATAAATCTGTGTTCCGCTGTGTTACTATTTTCTGGTGTGAATTTTCTCGTTCTATTTTTTCTTTTCGTCGCTCGTTCTCTTGTTTGATTTTTATATATACCACAACAACTGGTATATCTATAGATTTTACAAGAACAACAATCTGGAGTTTTTCGATGTGGTCTTAAGTGAGGTGAGAAAGTCGTCAAACGACTCATGGGAGTGACGTTTTCTAGGTATTTGCCAGCTTTTGGTTTCCCGTATTTGGACGTCTCCACTCAACAACTTCTACTCGATCATTCGTAATGGACTGTTTAGATTTAACTGTTGGTAAATCAACTGATTGTTGACGAGATCGCTTGGTGGACTTAGTGATGTCGTTCCCTTAAGTTCAACATCTCATTGATCTCAGGAGATGACTAATGTGGAATCACTCTATGGTGTTGGAAGACTCACCAACGATAATTGAAAGAAAAATGAATTGGCAACCAAAAAAGAGCTCACTCCTTTTTTCTCTTTACCCGATTAAATAACAAATTACATTAATGTCTTCCTATCTCAACTGGGAAAGTAATAACTAGGAAAGAAAGCAATAAATATTATTTTCCCATCAAACTGGGAAAGCAATAGCTAGGAATTAAATATTATTTTCCCATCAAATTGGGAAAGCAATAACTAGGAATTCAAATTACGAAAGCAATAAACTTAACATAATAAAATACAGAATCTGATTAATTAACTTCCAAAAACGCGAACTTTCCAAAACTTCTTTGTTATTGCATGGATTATGGAATTAAATTATCACCATTCCGGGTTTGCTTTTGCGTTGATATCTGCCTCTATATTTTCTTCCGGATTTGCATCAATTGCCGGCTCTCTCGAAGAACCTGACTCCGACAAGTTTGTTGAAGGTACATAGTAAAAATATGTGGGTTTAAACGCTGGAGTTCTAGTGCTTGCAACCTGACAGAGTCTAAATTTGGACGATTCTTCCAGTGAACTAAGAACTTGTAATATCCTCCACGCTAAGTAGTAACAAACTGATGATCAAATATGGATGCAATTTCATCCTTGGGCTTATATTTTTAGGGACATGACTAATTGTGTCTTGTTGAGCCGGTATGTCTGTGGTTGCTGGCACTGGTTGTACCTCTCGCATTGGTGGTAGTTATCTTGGCATCTCTTTGGCTATAATGTTTTGAAACTTCTTTAATATCTTCGTAAATTCCTTGGGGAGAATAACGTCATCCTGTTCAGCCTCTTGGTTCATTACTAACAACAGTAGCTGTTCTTCTTTTATAGCTTGAGTGAATTGTCATATGGTTAGCACTGGAACAATTTCTACTTTTTCTTGCTTCGGTTGTGCTTCAAATTTAGAGATTTGCAAAGGATCTAAACCAAATTTATTGTCATTAAAATTAAAGGAGCAGGAATTGACATACCCGTCATACACCATCTTTCTGTCATAGAGCCAGGGTCGACCCAATAGCAAATGACAAACGGTCATGGGAACCACATCACACCAGGCCTCATCCGAATAACTTTTTCCCATTGTGAACCTCACTAAGCAACGATGCGTAAATAAAATGGGCTTAACTTCAGTAACCCGACTTATTGGATAAGGGGCGGAGTGTTTTTCAGTTTTCAAACCCAAGCGTTCCACTGTGTCAGTGGAAATTACATTCATTTCACTCCCGTTGTCAATTAGTATATTTAGCGCCCGACCACCATGTTCCATTCGGGTATGGAAAATGTTGGTGCGCCTCCAATCAAGATCAACACCTTGGATCTTTTTCTTAGTACTCGTCAAAACTTAGTGAATCACACAACTGGGTAAATCAGTTGCTCTCAAGTGCTCTACATCCTCGCCGTCGCTTGCTTCGTATTCTATATCTTCTTCTCCATCCAAGGTGTCCATTAACCAAAGTTCTTTTTCACACACAAAGGCCAATTTTTTTTTCTTTCGTGGGACTTACTCCAAAATGTCCAAACCCCTTGCATTTATAGCACTGTGGCCCTTCGCCCAAAAGTTTGAACTTTCCACTTTGGTCACCCAACACGGCCTGTCTATCTTGGTCGGTGGGTAGAGATGGTTTCTGGTATTGCTGTGTTGATGCATGTTCTTGTGTGAGATTCGTAAATGACATGCGTCTTCCATTGGATAATCCAAATTAGTTTTCAACATGTAAAGCCAATTGGTAAACTTCATCAACATTTAAGAGCCGTGCTGTTTGCATCTCTTTTCGCAACTCAATACGTAACCTCGTGTCATATCGAGCTAGTTTGTTGTTCGTTTTCCACCACCTTGCCACGGACAGTCAATTCATGGAAACGGTTTGTGTATTGATTCGACAGTCAATATTCCTTGCCTTAGTTGCAACATCTCTTCAAACATCATTTGCTTGTAGTCAATAGGTAAATATTTCTCCTTTAGCAGTTTCTTCATTTCTTCCTGTTGACCTCACTTTTGGTTGAGGTCTAGAAATTTCTTTAGTAGCCTAGGTCTAGCTATAGGACTTTCGTACTGACTAGTCTTAGAAAACTAGAAAAGGTACCCTCACCATTAGAAACTCAAAACTCTTCTCTTTACTCAACTTGAAGTTCCACATATTGGTCCTAACCTCTAGCACTTAGTAGGTAAGATCATTATGAGGGAACTCAAGGAGAGTTCCTATAGGGCTACTTGACCTTAGGATTGACCCTGGGTGTTGGTTTGGAGCTAAGATACACAATCTCCTCACAAAACCCTCACAAAACCCTCACAATACCCTCACCATACCCTTACCATACCCTCACAATACTCTGGCTAAGACCAATATATGGGGACCCAAAATGGAGATTTCATTGGTTCATGACTCATTCAAAATGGTTCTCTACCCAATTGCACTTGAAATGCCCAACTTGGCCTTTTGCTCCTAGGCACCTCCAAATTACCTAACTGCCATTGGGACCCAAATTTGGCCAAAATTCTTAAATTTTGCCAAAATACCCAAAACTGATCAAAACTTATTCCAAAAACTTTGAATACATCCAAATTTGCCAAAACTGACAAAAATTTCTAAAAATGGCCA
>NEWO01000108.1:585963-601244 GCA_003013225.1 Phalaenopsis aphrodite | reverse complement strand
GCTACAACGAGGAGCTTGGAGCTTACATGGTGGGCAGTCTGGTCATCTTCAGCAGCAAGAGGATCTACACTAATACATCCCTTCCTTAGCTTTAAACAACAAAGCCATAAGAATTCGAGGTTGTTTGCCTAGTGCAACATAAATCCTCAAACACATCTTTTAGGCATTTGTATAATCCTGTTGTACAATCTAAGCCCTAACTCGCCTTAGGATTCCGAGGTTGTCGTTCGTCACGACTTAAATCCTCACATCTTCATGGTTATTTGTGCTGATTGCTTCACACAAATGTAAATCCTAATAAATAAAAAAAAAATGCAGGATGAAACATCTAAATGATTTCTCCTAAATTGAAACCAAATAATAAGATAGCTTGGGAAGTCACCGAAGTTCTCCTTCGGATTCGTGACATCCTCTAGTGTTTCCTCCTTTGGACTCTAAAACAAAGTGTTCCAAATTTGAACCAATTACCCTTCACACTTCTTAGTCCGATGTCTTTGAAATGTCCTTACCATTTGAACTCCTTGAAGGTAATTTTTCTTGATTTTTATCGAGAGTATTCTTAGGTAACTTCAGTTACCTAAAGATGTAATTAACTATAGGGGCATGCCCTTATAGGAAGCTTTTCCCGAACCCAGCATAATATAAACCCTATTTAATTCCTTATATTAAATAGGGGAACTTGTCGACCAATACATTGGTTTCGTAGATCAAACGGATGTCATAACTTTCTCTAGTTTATTTGATCGAGCTTCACCCTCAATTCTTGTGTTCATCCTTCGGGATAGATACATGATTTGAGGTAAAACGCTCTTTCATTTAAACTATGAAAATTATGGGGTCAGTTTGACTTCATCTTTTTCAAAACTAAAATTTTTTAAACGTCCTTCCGAAGTGGGCAACGGGATTTCAATTCCGATGACCGACAGCTTCTTACGGGCAAACCCCACACCAAAAATAGTGCCGACACTTCCCAATTGGACAACGATGCTCGTTGAGTACGACATAGTTGTTCTTCTACGCTGCTCCACCAAGCTCGTACTTGTCCTTTTAATTTCATACGGACATAACACATCTTTCTATCTTCGAAAACTGAGAACCAATCAAAATAATCTTCGATAGCTGTCAACCAATCCTCAAAAGCATTGGGGTCCAATTTTCCGAGAAAGTATGGAATATCAAACTTCATGCTCTTGGTTACTTCATCACGAGGGTGATGGTCGAAGCCACACCCTCCTCGTCGCCTGTGAATTTCATGATCATTTCGTCCAAAGTGAGCTTCATGATCACGAACTCCCTTGAACTCTTCATCCTCTTCATTATCATCTACTTCAGCTTTCGGAGGAGGCTCACACATGCCTCCTATTATACTTATTACTGATTCATGATAAGGAGAAAAATATTTCGTATTCAGTGCTTTTCTTTTACATAAACTCAAGTTATTTTATTAAGTTTTTATGTCATTTTCAAACATTAAAAATACCAAAAAGAGTTTAAATTCGTATTCAGTGCCCCCCTCCCCAAATCTACCCAAATTACCTAAACGCCCCCAAACCCAAAATTCGACCAAAATTGCCAATTTCACCCAAAAAACCCAAATTTATTCAAAAATAATCTCAAACCATTTGAAACTACTCAAATTCTCCAAAACCACCTAAAGTTACCAAAATGACCAAAATACTCCCAAATTTGCCAAAATTACAAAAATGTCCTTGGCCAAGCTTTCCCAAAACCTCCAAAATCATCTCAAATGTTCCCAAAATCAATTTGGACCCTTCAACTGAACCCAATTTGATCATTTGACAATTTTGACCAAAACCCCAAATTGCCTTTAAAGGCTCAATTTCTCTAAATTCACCCCCACATGCCCATCAATTTGACCCCAATCTTCCCCAATTTCATTCTAAACTCAAATTCATCATACCTAGGATCATTTAAAACCAAATCCAAGCTTAATTGACCCATGCTTTGAGCTCAATTTTGATCCAAACCAAAACCCCCAATTTTGACCATATGACCTAATCTCACCCAATTGAACCCCATAGCCTACTCAATTGCCTCAATTTGGATCCTAAAATCTTCAAAACACTTCTACATACCAAATTGAACCCTTAATTGGCCTTACTCAAGCTTGAATTCCACTCAATTTCAACCCAAATTCAAAATCCCCAAATTTGCCCCAATTCCACTCAATTTCCACTCAATTTCAACTCAAATTGAACCCTTAATTGTCTTTATTAAGTTTTTATGTCATTCATAATATCTTTCTCCTTACTTGACGGGTTAATTCATTTTGACGAATTTCAAATGAACATTTGAGGCACCTATTGGCTAAAATGGGAGATTATAACCACCAAAGACGAAAATATAATTAAAGGACTTGTGAAAGGAGACATCCCTTGGTAAATATATCAACTCATGGCACATTTTTAAGAGATATCAAAACACCTCTTGGAAAATTATAATGAAGAGGATTTTATTGCTGTGGTTCAATTTGTTTTGTTAATCTAGATTTTTTGGTCGGATCATATTTGTCAATCTTGTATCTAATTCGTGATTCGCGTGGTTAAATTTAAATTTGCTCGCATCAAATTTATATTTGGACACTTATTATTTCAGGAGGTTTTGTGAGTGGATCCTCTTTGATACTTCATTAGATTTTATACAAGACATTTTGCGTCAAATGTGCAGTGGTATTGTGTCAAATATAGCACTTATCTTGAAATATAGCATTTTAGGTTCTATTAATTAGTTGAATTATTCCTTAGGCTGCAAATCTGCTAAGAGTGCCGAACTTATTTTCACCGTAAATTATACATAAAGGTGTGCACGATTTGATCTGGTTTCATATATATTATTATTTTAAATCAAATCAAATTAAGTCTGAAACAAAAATAGGGCGGTCATTTTGACAAACAAACCCAATCCAAACTGATTGGCGTATTATTAAACTCAATGCTTCATACTAAACCAAAGAAAGCAGCAGCTTTTATACAATTTATATTACACAGACAAAAATATAAAGCATAAGCAAAGCTGTACTCGAACCTAAAAATAAAAAAGCATTAAAAAAAAAACCAATGGACTCTTTCCCCGTCAGTCCAAATGTAAGGCTTGAATCAAAGCAATTGCATAATTAATTGAAAAAGCTGTCTCAAAGGGAGGCCCCTTCAAAGAGAACCCATTCTGCATGCCTTCATAATGACATTAAGAAAGGAATTAGTCATAAACTTAAAAAATATAACAAAAAATGATAAACAAACTAGTCAATCATGGCCTGGTCTAGTGCCGAGAAAGTGTGGTGATCAGGTTGCAGAAGGTGAAGCAGAGCATCCAATCTATAGAATTTGGGCAATAATGGCTTAATACGCCACATCTTTTTAATATAACTAATTGTATAAGGTTTTTCAAATATTTTTTAAATACTTATTTAAATGGTTGTAGGTGAGAGATATGGAAGAATATTGAATAATTACATAATATCATGGATGTTATATTTCCTCTATTAATGCCTCTTCAAGATGGGGTCTTTATTGGATATGGCAATTTTAATTTTTAATGCGGCGAATATAGTACATGGAAGCGGCTTAGTGACACATATCAAAGATCGGCGTCTATTTGATAATGACTTCCAACGCCTATAAATCACCAATATTTGACATTTGTCTTACTAGTTGTTTGATCTCCTTTCTTATTAGGAGACTAATAGTTGAGTCAATTGCATATGATTACTTTACTTCCAGTGTTCTTTGATGCTAATCATTCCATGCTTGCCAAATACCTATTAATGATTGATATTTGGCTATCATCTTATGGTTCACCAACTCTCTCCTCCTAGCAGAAGATGATTGTGATGACCATTACCCAACTTTTGTTGTTCATGGTCATCATTTGATTGACACCTGCCATTGACATTCAATGGCAATTTTCTTGATGGCCTAATTTCTTTTCTAATTATGAGAATGACAGCTGATATTAAATTGTTGCTCGACGACCATTGCCCAAGTCCAGCCAATGATTGACTCCTAGGGGTTGTTTGCCATTGATGCTCCGCTCTATTCTTTCATTGAAATTGAAAAGCGGATGCTTGTAGAAATTAAAAGGCTCATTGAAGCGACCTTCATTTTTGAAGGAAATTATGCAAAACTGATAGCCAAGAGTGTTCTCGTGAAGACAAAGAATGATTAAATCCGTATATGGATCAACTTCCGGACTTCAATAAGGCGTGTCTATAGGACAACATTTTTCTCATTGTGTCAAAACTACTCGTGGATAATAATTCCTACTATTTTATGTTTTCATTTATGAAAGGATTGTCGATGTACAACGAAATTAAGATGACTCTAGAGGATAAAAACACACAAATTAGGGTGCCCATTGACATATGTTGCTATAAAATTTGCCTTTCGATTTGAAAAATGCTAGAGTTATACATTAGGTGGTTATGACTCATATCTTTAATGAGTTGATTCATCAAAAAGTTGAATGCTATGTTGATGTTCTTGTTGCCAATAGCATGGGGGACTAAAAATCATCTTGATAATTTGAGAATTGCAAGAATTAGAAAATTCGAATTCAAAATGAATCATCTCAAGCACTTGCAAAGACACATCGTGTTCATTTGATGACTAATATAAAATATGTTAGGTAGATATCATTTGTTTTCAAAACCGATGAAAGTTGTTCCTTTCAAACAAGATGAAGAATGTCAAAAAACTTTCGATAGTATAAGAAATATTTATTAAACTCACAAATTGTTACAACACAGATTCCAAGGAAAATGCAGAGCTCAAGCTAGCGCTATCATGCCTGTTGTCAGTACCCTGGAGATATCTATCTAGCGTCGCCTTGCCTCTCACCAACCTAAGGTAATTTCAGTGGCTTCACTGGCGGTTCAACCATAGAAGGAGTAAATTTCATTATGGATGAGTCTTCTTCATGTTTCTTGACACATTTGGACAAATTTAGGAGACCGACCACATAAGAGAGCAATGTGTGTGAGTGTTTGTAATTTGTGTGGAGAGGATTGAGAGAAATAAAAGAGGAGAAGTAAGAAGAGGTCTCAAAGAGAATGAGTTCATTCCATGTTGTACTCTTTATCTTTGTATCTTTGAGTTACTATCATTGAAATCATGTATGTTTTCTTTAAGAATGTTTATGAGCTAAGAATTTTTGCTTCTCTAATTTGATAATGTGAATATTTATGTTCATTGCATGAAAATTCCTTAGACTATTTGGATGCATGCTGGAGTTAATTTTCCAAACCTCATTTTCTTTCTTGCCGGCCACCAGAAAAGTTAAAGTTACTTATGTTCTAGGACTATTGACCATAGACTAGAAGAACAAGTAGGTTAACAAAAGCACTTGGTGAAATAAGAATATTGTGATTAGGAGATTGCAATTCGTAAGGAAATGTGGATTCACAAGAGACTTATTGATTAAAATTATAATATGAGGCTACAATACTTCTTATATATTGGAATAAGAGTAAGGAGTATATATTTCTGATTGACAACATTAAGTATTAAAAAATTTTGGACAAACACAGAAAATTCACATGATTTATTTCAGAAAAGCATTTTTATCAATTTAAAAAAAGACTAAAACATTTAATAGTCAGTTTTAAATTCTAAGATTTTAAAAAACCTTTCCACAATAATGAATCATTTTAAATTAAATATAGAAATAGTATTTGAATTGTTAACTCGTTTCTCATGAGATTGATATACAGACTAATAATTTCTATTCTATTTGATCAACATGTAAACTTACGTGATATCGTGTACGTCATTGCATGTACAAATAAAGTTTTGATGTCATTGCTAGGGACCAATAATAATTTTTCAAATTACAAAAATATTAGTTGAGAGTTTAGATTTTGGTTTGAAAATTGTAGTGTAATCCGTGTGTATTTTATATTAAGATTACATTTCATTGTTTTATTTTTAAAAGTTATAGAAATTCCCAAAATATTGTGATTTGTGCTTTAGTTATTTTTGCACGATATTTGCTTTGTTGTGTTTCTTGTTACTTTTGTTTTGTTAATTGTTGTGACTTGCTAGTATATGACTAGTTAGACTTAGGTTGTGTGCTTAAAATTAAATTAGTTGAACTAGTGTTGCTTGATCTTGAAATGGGAAAAATCACTTAAAAATTTAGAATACTTGCAAAACTTAAAAAGACTTTAGAATAAACGGTGAACCATATGGGAAAAACATTGAACTCAGACCACTTAGGGATTTTGCTAATCTTTCGGTTGATGAAATTAATCAGAGCATTCATAACCCTACCATTGAAGCCAACATATTTGAATTTAAACATGCAATTTTTCATATGACCAAAAATAATCAATTTGGAGGTCACCAACCAAATAACCAAACTTAGATTTAACATGATTTTTAGAATTATGTGATACTTTTATGTATCATGGTGTTTCAATTGATACAGTTAGACTTCAGTTGTTTTTATTTTCCTTTGAAGATAAGATTAAGATGTAACTTAATTCTTTAGCATTTGGATCTGTTACTGTTTGAAATGGCGGCTTAGAAATTTCTGACTAAATATTTTCCTTTTTAAAACTGTGAAGCTTATGAATGACATTATCTTTTTCACCTAGATTGACAATGAGTCGATATATGAAGCATGTGAAAGATTTAAGGAGTTTCCTAGGAAATACCCACACCAGACCCTACTTGATAGTTGATTATAAAAATTTTTTATAATGAGCTGGTCGAATCATTGAGGTCTATAATAGATGCTGCAGTTGGGGGGGGGCATTTAAGGAAACCTATGCACTTTTTAAGGAAATGACCACTAATAATTTTCAATGACATTAAAAAAGAGTGAATTCTAAGAAAGTAGCAAACATTCATGAACAAGATTAACAATTACTTAAATATGTGCATGTTGTTGGAAAAGCCAAAGGGTCAAGCGGTCAAGTTTTACAACTACCCGAGAAGTTTTTGGGTAACATCCTTTTTCCGACCATTCTAGGGGCCTGATAATTAATTAACCATAAACACATTATAGTTAATGGTCGTATAGTAGATATACCAAATTATCATTACTAACCTCGATATATTATTACTAGGAAGGATAAAGGAAGATCAAAAGTTTTGATTCACAATTATCTTATTTCATCTAGAGTTCATCGTTGTCGGTTGCCTGTCGCAGTCGTGGCCAGCCGCTCGCCTTCACCGCCGCCCGCCGTTGTTGTCTCCCATTGTAGCCGCCACTCGAGGTTGTTGTAGTCTGCTGCCCGCCGTAGCCACAGTTTGTTGTCATTTGCCGCCTGCACGTCACAGCCTCCAACCGCCCCCCGCCCCCCGCCCCTTGCGTACTGTTGCCTTTGTTCTCCGCCTCTGCCACCAGCGTTGTTCACCGCCGTCGCCTCTGTTCCCCGCCAACGCCACCCACCGTTGTTCACCGCTGTCGCCGCCCTCTACAGTTGCCGGTCGATGTCAGCCCGTAGCCGCAGTTCATCGTTTTTAGCCGCTCGATGCTGCCTCTCTTGGCAGTCGTTGCCACCACCTTAGCTATTGGCAGTCTGCCACGCCGCTCACCAGCCATTGCTGCCAGCTGCTTGCGCCCCACCATATGATTTTTTCAATCTACTTCAAGTTAAACAAAAAAATTATAGTATTATGATTATTTTACAGTAAGACAAACAACTCGAAAATATTTCATATACATTGTAATTACAGAACTTTAAAAACCTTTTACATTGCATTTTATTTTCAGCAAGCCAAACGGCCTCATAATAAAAACTATTCTCTCGTTATTGGAGATATAATTAACACTTGGGGTTAGTGCCTGCGAGAAATTTTGAATTAGATAAAAATGTTCTTGGGTAATTTCTTTTCTTATGCCTTCTGAAAATTAGATCTTGAACTTCAGAAAAACTCTGAAGGCTACAGGAGCTGATCTTCATGGTGCCACTTCAACACTCCTGATCTGATATCTTTCATAGTATTTATCTAGTTAGATTAAAGCTTTTTTATTTCTACTGCAAGTTTTATAAAAATTCCTATGATCAAAATCTTTAACCTAGAAAAATACTAGTAATAGTTGTGATAACAATTCAGTATATATGTCTTACAATGGCTATAATTTTCTGCTTGAACTGTAACTTTGTTTATCTGTGCACAAAATACTTTAACACTACATTAAACCAACGTAAATTGTAATTGACAAACTTAGCCCATACTCGTTATAGCAAATATAAACGGAGAGCGGTAGCAGTTCATTTTAAATACTGCTTCGATAATTATAAGAACAAAGAAAAACAACTTCTTTCAATCATATATAGGCATTGGTCAATCTAGATAAAATGCAAAGAATGGGTGAAGTACATATTAAGAAAGGTAGCTATTTCCTGCAGCTTGGGATGTCAATTCAGATTGATTGATCATGTTTTTTGACCTGAATTTGGTTTGTTTATTATATGGGTTAAAATATTTGATCCGAACTCGATCTGGGCCCGCTTAATTCGAACTAGATTGATCTAGTTATAGAGCTTGCAATTTTTTGGATCAGCATGACCTAATTAAACAAAATATGGCTCGTTTAACTCGCATAACTTAATTCAAACTTCAATAGTATTCAAGTCATGTTTGGGTTTATTTCAATTTAATGTAAAATAATTGGACCTACATGTTTGGCCCCTAATCCGAATGGTAATGATGTCAAATTTATCTGGATTTTTTGGTTTGTGCTTGTAGTGGTTGTTGGCGATTGCCATGGAGCTATTGCTTAGTTCCTTTTTGGTCAACGGTGTGGATGGAAGCTAGAAGGCAAATCGAGAAGTAAAAAAAGAGTGGAGGAGCTGAGAGGTGGAGAAAGGAATTACTTGCAGTCGACGGAGAGTTTGCATAGCCGCCGGAAGAGGCCACGCAGCTGTTGAAAGTCATAAATAAATGAAATTATGAAATAAGAAATCAGGGTACGAGGGGATTGTGATGTTAATGATTTACGACTGATTCCGATTGCAAACCTTATTGCCCACCCAGTTAAGAAAGCACTTTTGAGTACTAAAATTAATCGAATCAAATAAATGACTATATCTCTTATAAACAATGTGTGGCCTTTTGAATTGATAAACATATGGCGACTGGGTCTGCGAGGATTGATCAATTAAACTTTGCTTTATGCAAAATATTCAATTTCCATATCCTTCAAAAGATAAAGTTTGAAAATCATCTACCTGATAATGTTATTTGCGCTTAAGATTTGATCAAGGGCTGGTGACCGGCAGCAATTGAATAGGCCTGATTTAATATTGCTCATCTGAGCCAATCCTAATCTGGCTAAAACTAGTAGGCTAATTTAAACTTGATATTACATCCACTGAACAAGGCTAATTCGTTGATAAAAGTAATTCTTTTGAACTCTTTGAATTGTAGCCGAATAAATATGATTATCATTGTAAAGTATGCATGAATATTAGTGCACCATCTTGAGTCACTTCCTGGGTTATAATAGCCTAGAACAATTCAGGCCTGATTGGAGCTGGAGCTGAAACTATCATGATCAAGTTAAACCTGAGGCTAAATGGTTTGGAATCGTCCCAACCAATGGCCATAATAGGTTGTAATCAAATGGTTCAAAATGGAATTGAACCATTTAATATCTAGCTAAATATATTCGTGGAAAGAACATCAAGTCCATGATGAAAAAGATTACGTGGCTTTGAATTTGTTAGGAGGTATGAATTAGAAAATATAAAATAAGTTATGTATATTATCGATTAAATTTGTTTTTAACATTAAATTTTAAGATTATAAATTAGAGTTGGTCATTTATTGCTTGAATATATCGATTTTTTTTTAAATTTATATTCTATGAGATTATCATGACAAAAATAACGAGTTAGACGAACCAATAGAATTGTTAAAAAATCCCTAAGATATGATGTCATGGAATGGGTGATCCGAGATTCACACCCATTCGACTCTGGTGACGGTGGACAAATTGGTTTAGCGTGGAGCAAAGTGGATAATTGTTTCCTTGGAAAAATTTTATTGCCTTTTATGAGAAATTCCGAAATGGTGTGCGAATCAGTTTTTATGATGCCGAAGTCTATTTACCTTGAATGGAAATTCTATTCTTCAACTCCAATTCTAGAATATCTATTAATTGTTACTGGTGCGGGCTAGAAAATTCGCGACGGAATAATATTGTTTTATCGTCTTGGCGTTGCACGAGAATACAACACACAATCAGATAAAAGAAAACAACTAATAGTGACATCAGAAGTTTTTACATGCAAAACCCATAAAATGAAAAAATCACACGACCTAGCCCAACTGAAGGAATCCACTATAAACTGGATATTATATGTACAACCCCTCGTCCCACAAACGCGAAAAAGTTAAACACTCTTTGGGGTTACAACGCAGTGCACAGATAAACTTGTTGTGACAAGTGTGCGGCGGTCGATGACAATCGGTGGAAGCCAACAGGTGGTGGTCGACGGCGGTCGGCAATGATCAACGGTGATTGAAGTGATGTTGGACGTTAGGTTCTCAAAATTTCAAGCTCTTCTTCAGGCTTCAAGTTTTTCTTCTACTCATGAGAGGGGTAGAGTTTTATTTATAGTGTTTTGAGTGCAATTAATACAAGAATATAAACCACTTTGATCTGACGATCCAAGGAGTTTCTTTTGATCAAACTGCATTTGATGGACATTTGTGTGTCTTAACGATGTTAGAATTGATAAATCTTGGGCTCGTTGGATTTGTCTTGTCGAGCGGTTGATTTGACTATAGGCTTGTTATATTCAATATTCGTTTGACCTTCAAAATGTCTAAAAAACTTTTTCAGAGTGATTTAATGACTTGATCTGAGCTTGATTCGACTCGGATTGGATTAGTTTTGATATGATTGGGTTCGTCTCATCGAGTTGGTTAGTTTGACTATAAGTTTATTGAAATCGAAGCTTTGAATAACTTTTTATTGAGGTTTGAATATTATTTGCTAAAACACTTGTTTCGAGGTCTATATCATGCCTTTAGATTCGTGCCGGATGATGGAGATATGTTGGATATATATCAATTACATTTAGAGAGATAAAAAAAAATTATATTAAAAGAAAACTCTTGTTAGAATGATGACGATAATATAATGTTCCTTTAATTGATTATATATCAGACGGAACCTCGTTATATTATTTTCTCCTTTGCTTTTACTTGTAGCTTCTGTGGCGGATTGGATGATTTTCCTGCATGACTTGTTTTTTAAATTGTATTATCTGATAGTTTGTTCCTCTGCAGCATCTGTTTTTTTCTGGCTTTGACCGTAATGTAAATGTCTCTCATTTTTAGAATTTCATGTGTTCGGATAAAAGTCATCCATATTAGGATATATTCTTAAACAAATACTTTTCTCGATCAATCTTTTATCCCTTAAGCTCATTCCTATACTCGTTTCTTGTTATTTTGTCACAGATTTTGTCTATTGTGTCAATTAAATTTTGATTGGTTTTTGTTTTTGAGCTGCGATGTTTTAAAGTGGGGGCATTTACATGCACAAATCACAATTCTTATGTATTTATATGTCTCATCTAAACTTTTATTTTTATACATAGAATATTAAAATTTTAATATCACATAAAAATTAGCATGATTATCATTTTTTAAAAATTAAACTACACATACTTTGTGCATGTTTGAAGCACCAAAATGTTTTGTATGTGAATATGGAAGTTTAGATGTGAGGCATGTAAATACATAAGAATTGTGGTATGCATGCAAATTTCCCTTAAAAAATTTTATGAAATTGGCAGCTTTTTTTGTTGACTTTGCGTAGCTCCCGATTGTTTTATATATTTGGGCTTGTCCTCCACATTCTCATAAAAAAATAAAAAAAGTAAAAATTCTGTATAAATTTGAGGTTCTAAAATGTTCGACGAAATTAGCAGCTCTACTCCTACTAAATGCTCAGTCCAACTTCTATTGCAAGTAGTTTGCTCGAGCTGGATGTGAATTGTCGACGAGAGCTCCACTTGGCCTGTTAAATTTGATATGTACATGGTTGATCTTTCTTTATAACCCTTTAGCGAGAGCTCCACTTGGACCGAAGCAACCATTGGGGTTTGAGTGCCCAGAAGGACATGGGCCTACTTTGATCATCTCGGGCAGATAATTATCCTCTCGATTTTTTCTTTTAAATTTCCTCTCAATAAATTTATGGGAAATTTATTTGCTTAAAATATTAAATAAAAAATATATTTTAAATTTTCCCTTGTATTGCGCAAGTGAGATGAAGTAAAGAGATTTGAGAATCACGAAGCTGTCATTCTGCATACTGCTTCTCTTTCTTGACCATTTATCTCTTCTTTTTCTCCGCATGGAAGAGGAGGAACTTGAGTTGGAGGGAATTAAAAAGAGAGATTGGAGGGAGAGGAGCAAAGCTAGATCACTAATTAATCAGTATTCTTCTCTCCGGCTGGTTTTTTGATAGTTGGGGGTGGAGGGAGGGAGAGAGAGAGAGAGAGAGAGAGAGAGAGAGAGAGAGAGAGAGAGGGAGATGGGGGATAATGGAGATAATAGTCCTAAGTATTACAGGTCGAGGTTCGGTGACACGACGTTGACGAAGGTGTTTGTTGGGGGTTTGGCGTGGGAGACTCCAGCAGAGGTACTCCGGCAATACTTCGAGAAGTTCGGGGAGATACTCGAGGCTGTCATCATCACAGAAAAGAATACGGGTAGATCCAAAGGCTATGGATTTGTATGCATTCTCTCTCTCTCTCTCTCTTTCTCTCTCGCTCTAGTCTCTAAACCCTGTGAAATTCGGAAGTTAGAAACATTACTCAGAATCTAATAATCGCTTCTTGTTCAATTTGAATGGAAAGCTAATTTAAGCTTTAATGATCTATATTCTTTCAAAATTAATCTATGTTATTTCTCCGTTGAAAAATTTTACATGAACGCTTGCTTTTGTCTTCTATTTTATTATAAGTTACCAAGAGCAATGGTCGCTCTCTCTACCGCTATGCCCTATGCCTGTCCCGACACCCTCTTCCAATTAGAAGAAAAACATTTCCTCAAAGTATAATGAGCAAAACGCTGGTAATGTATTATGATTTTTATTTATTGAAACTCCATCTCTTCATGCTTAGTTTTAGCAGTACTGTGAATAATTTTGAACGAAGTTTTACCAAGCAAAATTTTTATCTGATTGTCCCCACATCGCCAGCCCCAAGGGCTAAACACTTTTTTGTTTGCGTTTGTCAGCATAATATACTCGAGAACTGGATTACCTGATAGGGTGTTCATGCTTTAAATATTCTACATTAATTTGGAAATTTCCCTTCTAAGGATAAAATTGTCCCAAAATTAAAAGTTTTGTATTTAGAAGGATCAATCATAATGCTAAAAAAAGTGTTGATTTGGGGCTTTTTCGTATCTTAGGCGTTTTATCTTTTTTTTTTTCGAAGAATATGCTAATGTAATATAATTCCTAAATTTTCATTCCAAATTCGTTTAAGCTTATGACATGGGTAATGTGCAGGTGACATTTCGTGATCCTGACTCGGCTAGACGGTCCGTAATGGATCAAAATCCATTAATTGATGGGAGGCGGGCTAACTGCAATATTGCGGCTCTGGGTCTTTCTCGCTCTTCAACCCAACGAGGTATTATGCCCCAAACCTAAACTGCAACATTAATGGAGAAAATTTGAATCAGAATTTTGGATTAAATTTTTTATTTAAATAATTTAAAATTTAGTAAATATATATTTTTAGATCAATAGAAATATAAATATTGCTTTATTATTCAAGTGGGGAAAAGTGTTGCTTAGACTTTAAGGAAGACTTTATATGATGATGGTGACATCTGCAATGCTTTATGCCGCATAATGTTAGCCTGTAAAAGAGAGGCATAAAATTAAGTTGAGATGATCAGGTGGATGAGTGACTTTACACTTAGAGGCAAAAAGAATATATCCGTGAAATGGTTGAAGTAGCTCTAGTGGCATACAAGCTTAGAGTGAGTCACATTGGCCATTGGATAGTTTGGTTACATTAAACGTTGGCTATGTGATAACCCAATTAGGAGAGTAGATTTTTTAGATTTGGCTTATGTTAAGAAAGGTAGAGGTAGACCTAAAAAGAATTGGGCATGTTGTATAGAAAAATAATATTAATTTATTAGAATTAAATGAAAGTATGACACTCATTAGGACACAATGGAAAAAATAAGATTCATGCAGCCCAACCCATTTAGTGGGATAATGACTTGTTGCTGTGTTGTATTCATAACATTATATTCAGCTTAAATAAATAAATAAATTTTTAAATTTTTAGTTTGTTTAAGTTTTGATTGTGTTTAGCGGACAGATGATTTGAAAATGGAGTAGACCTTGATTTTATAAAAACATGATTAATAATTGCTCTTCGAACATAATGTTGGGCCTCATGATCATGATGGAGTAACATTAGTTAAGATAGCATGGATGGGCATGCCAGCTCGTCGGATAACAATCATAGGGTTGTAATCGAATCGAGTATGCGGTGGATTTTATGTGTCATATTATAATTTGTTCATATTTTGCTTCAGCTCAAGTCGAGCTTGTACATGTGTGTTCATACTTGGGACGTTTATATTAATTAAACGAGTACCTCAATGAGTCAATGAACATGCTAAAAATTCAAATGAATATTAAACTTTTTATATAATCATATTAACAAATAACATCATTAATATAAACGAACAAACGATTGAATAAATTTAGAATTAGCGCCTAACTTCTTTACACAATTTAAATAAATAATATATAACTTGCAAATAAATTTTCTTTTTATCCAATAATATAAATTAGTATTAACAAACTAATTCATTGAAATAAGAAGATTAGAAGGAATTGTATTAAATTAATATGCATGTATTCATAATGACATAAATTATTTTGAATTGATATAAAAAAGCTAAAAAGAATTATAAAAAATTACCTTGATAAGTATTCATCTCATGTGAACAAGTGAGGCAAAATTGTGGACAGAAAATGAAGTGTTGAGTAAACTCTGGTTCGTGAAAATGTGAGAATTAAAAATACATGATATTATATAAGTAATGTTACTATATGATTCGTAAATGGATTTTATTTTATTTATATAAAATTATATTAATTAATATTAAAAAAATTGGCAAAGTGAATATGGTGAATAATGATGTATTAATTATTAAATTGGGTTAATATATATATATATATATATATATATATATATATATATATATATATATATATATATATATATATATATATATATATATATATATATATAT
>NEWO01000108.1:549705-585793 GCA_003013225.1 Phalaenopsis aphrodite | reverse complement strand
ATTTATAACACTTTGGTTTCATAAAGTTTTGTATGAAAATGCTCGACTTTTAAACATAGGGATATTTTTGATGTAATATTAAAAATTTGTGTTATGCATGTAAATATTAAAGTTTCATTGTTATATATGTAAATACATAAGAATTGTATGATTTATATGTAAATGACCCTAAATTTTAATATATTAGTATTAAATATGTAATTTAATAAACTTTAATTAATTAGATTTTATTTAAATAATATACTATATATGCTACGAGCTATCTTCATGCTTAATAATAAGTTGTTAAACAACAAATGAGTTTGTTCGTGAACATAAATAAATGAGCTGGCCCGATTATGAGTTCGCTAAATTTAACTTAAAGTTTCTAAATAACTTTCAAAATTGTTTACTTATTGATATGAACAAGCTTGATCGAATATTAATTGAGCCGGGTTCAAATTATTCATTGAGTGCATTGGTTAATTTACAACCCTAATGCCTCCCAGTATGATGCTGAGCTGACTAAGCTTTTCTTATGTAAATGCCCCTAAATTTTAATATATTATTATAAATATGTAATTTAATAAACTTTAATTAATTAGATTTTATTTAAATAATATATTATATATGCTACCAGCTATTTTCATGCTTAATAATAAGTTGTTAAGCAACAAATGAGTTTGTTCGTGAACATAAATAAATGCGCTGGCCTGTGTATGAGTTCACTAAATTTAACTTTAAAGTTTCTAAATAAATTTCAAAATTGTTTATTTATTGATATGAACAAGCTTGATCGAATATTAATTGAGCCGGGTTCAAATTATTCATTGAGTGCATTGGTTAATTTACAACCCTAATGCCTCCCAATATGATGCTGATCTGACTAAGCTTTTTTCGAGGCTTTGCCGCATTATTTCTTTTATTAAGCTTCTAAACATTCTAAGTAGTTTGTAAAGTTGAATATACGTACTCATTAAACATTTTAAAAATATTTCTAGCATATATTTTGTGCTAATAATTTTGAATTAAGAGTTATATTTAGAAAGATTTAGGATATATTTGAGACAATTTTTTTTATTACATATGAGTGCTTGCGGTTTTTCTGTTATTTTTAAAAAAAATTTGCAATGAAAAATTGCTTTTATGAATTAGATTTGTTAAAGTGTTGTAGTTATAAGAAAGTTATTAGCAGATTTTTTTTTGAAACAAAATTGTTTATAAAACTTGCAATTACTTTTTAAAAAGTTGCTTTCTTGATATTAACTTTTTAATCATCTTTTGCAAGAAGTATAACAGTCATAAACAAACCCTAAATTGCTCAAACCAAGACAATATAGAGATTTTTATCTGAAGTTTCGATAGAAACAAATAATAGGATCTTTTTAATTAGAATAAATTAATACTTTTGTTTTGAGATTGCCCTCATCTAAAATAGGTAAAATTATAATGTAAAAATTTAGTGAGAACTTGTCTTTTGAGGTAGCACCAAGAGATGGCGATGTAGATGAGCTGTTGATGAAAATTATAAATCTTTCCTTCACACCTTTCTAAAATTATTGTGGCTTCCATTGGGTTCTAATTCAAGAGTCATTTGTAGCACTAAAATGTCCTTGTGTTTGCAAAAAAATTGATGCCTATATTATAACCTATCGTCCTTAATCCTAGTTTACTCTTAACTTTGATACCTTTATCATGTTATAAATCATCATAATCATTATTATCAACCTTGTTTGGTTGATTTCATCAAGAGCTTTTAAGTATTATATGATTGCAATTGTTCAGGGACTTCCGTGGTTGATGACAATTATTATAGCACCACTTGAATATTATAGTAAGCATACTCCATCCTAGTTAAATAAATGGAGGAATCAAGGGAATGGGATCATCTGATTTTTTGTTTCCATGAAATTTTCTTAGAGCCTTTTGTTACGCACATATTTACTCTAATTGTATAGACCTTACCTTTGTTCTAGAAGGCAATTTTTTTGGAAAAAAATTGATATATAGTAATGTTTTTGAACCAGATTAATTTCAATCAAGTTTTAAGCTAATTAATGGTTATATATGTTTACTTGTTCTACAGGGCGGAACCAAGAAGCAGGTAGATCCTACTTGGCCCCACCACAATCAACAGGCCAACCGTATGCCAGAGTGCCTCAGTACATCTACCCCACACCATATGGGTAAGTCCCAACTGAGGAAACAATCAGCATTCAAATTACAGTGTATGGGACCCAAATGAAATTAACCAATTAATTGATTCTCATTTGTTAGACAAGTTTTTTTTTCTTTTTTCTTTAATCCAACCATTGTGAGTTTTGTCTAAGCCTCCCATTTGGTTGAATTTTGATCGGGTCAACTCTAACGCTGATTAGATCCAAATAGTTGGAAACTTTAATCTGGGTATGATCATGATCTAACCATGACCCTAGTCAGGTTAAATTTTTTTTATCAAATTTAGGCCATCAAACATCTATATATATATATAGATATATAGATATGTATTGATAGCATTTATAGCTGTGTGATGACATTGATGTGATGAGTTGTACACATCCATATGACCTGGCCTTCGACGAGTGGAGGTTGCTGAGTTGATCGTGCAAGATACATTTCTTTGGTTTCCTATCGACTCTTGCAAACAAATTCACTCCCTGTAGAAGAAAAAGGAGAAAGAGAGTACCGCTTCAACAACGTTGACCATCTGTTTTTCTTCATTGCTTAACATCCATCGCTGTTTCCTAGTTCAAGCCAGTTGTTTTCCAGTTGTGTTATCTTTTATCGTCAGAAATGAAATGTTGGATTATAGCTGTTTATAGCTGTATGGACATGTGAGAAGAATCCACATTTATTTTCGCTTAAGTACAATGAAAGTTAAGTCACATATGACCTTATATAGAATAAGAATCTGAGCCCCAAGAGATCTACATGCATGCAGGTTAGCCGGTATGGTCATAGATAATAGATAGGGAGAGTTTTAAGAAATTTAATAGAGCATTCGCTTTTTCCGAATCACACCAATGGTAAACATTCACTGTTGAAAATTGTTAGCGTGTTTCCTAGTGAAATGAGTTAGCGTTTATATTAGAAAATAATTTATTCCTATTAGAAGTTATGAAGATTTGATTTATTTTCTAATATAAATATATTCCCTTCGTATTTTATGTTGTTTTTTCCTCTGAATATTTAATATAAATTGATTAATTAGAGATATTGGGTGATGTATATATTTTTTTCTATTATTTCTTTTTTATTGTAATTTTTATTCTAGGATTTATGTAAGGGTTATTTATACCCTTTTTCATATCATAAAAGATCATTCCACTTTATTCGACATCATTCTGAATTTCAACATCGTATTAGAGCCAAATTCACTACCCTAGCCACTGGTCCTCCTTCCAGAAGCCGTCAGACTCCCTTCTTGCCATCCTCTGTGCTAGAAGGGAGGGGACTCGTCTTAATATTTGCAACAACTATTTTTTTTCTTCTCTTCTCCCAGCAACTCATATCGCTTAATCTTGCCACTAACAAGCTCTCTAGACCTGCCCTGCTTTTGGGCGTCATCCACCTCTCTCTCCATCCTCAACTTGCCTGAAACTCTATAGTTGGCGGCGTCTCCACGTGCATCTCATCTCTACGCTCGTTAACCTTGCTGACCTTCCTTCCCATGGCATCGAGTTCAGCATTTCGCCGAGGCTAATCTTTTCTGACCAGTTTCTTGCTCTTGATCTTAGCTCCAATAGGCTTTCCAGCCCAGTACCTTGAGGAATCATTAAGCACTCGGACCGTCGGCATTGCTGCTACCCAATCTTTCCAACAACCAGCTTTCTGGTGAGATCCCGCTTGAGATAACGGAACTGAGAAGCCTTTAAGGCCGGAGCTTGACCCCCTAGACAATCTCAAAATACTTGATCTTGACGGCAACCGGATGACCGGCGAGATTCCGCTGCCGTTAGCGGGATGCAAGTCTTTGGAAGTCATCAACCTGAGCTCAAACAACTTGGCAGACAAGTTGAGCGGTGCCATCCGCTAGTGGCAAAACCTCCGTCTTCTCTCCCTGGACGTTTTGACTTCAATGGAGGTGGCCATGGATTTGAAGGGCAGCCGGCAGCTGGAGCTGCACTATGAGCTAACCTCTGCTGTGGGTATAGATTTGGCAGGCAATTCTCTTCGTGGAGAAATATCTCTGGGGCTGGTTGGCCTTAAAGGTTTGGAGTATTGGAACCTCTCCTACAACCATCTGGTTGGCCGTATTCCAACCAGTCTAGATAGCATGGAGAGCCTGAGGAGAATGGATTTGCCACATAATTTGCTTGCTGGAGATATGCCAATGGGCATCTCACAACTAATGGGGACTTGTGGTGCTCAGCCTCTCATATAACTGCCTAACATGCCAGGTTCGGAGAGGGAAGAGGGAAGAGGGCCTGTTGAGGTTACCTGGAGCATTTGCAGGGAACCCTGGGTTGTGTGTAGAGGACAGTGGGGGGAAAACCGCATTGTTGCATGCCCTTGTAGGTAGTGGTATAGAGCCTCTTCCTCCGGCGTTTTTTTTTCTTCCTACAGCAGACCCTCCTCTGGAACTTTTTTCTGTATCAGACCCTTGTTCGAAATTTTTCCTACAGCAGTTCTCGACCAGAATTCGTCCTTCATCAGGCCTAGGGGTGTAAACGGACCGAACACGAACGAACAGAACTTTTGTTCGTGTTCGGTTCGCTTGAAATTTAGTTTGTTTGAAATAAACTCGTGTTTGAAATTGTTCGTGAAGTCACTGTTCGTGTTCGTTTCTTAACGAACGAGCCGAACACGAGCTGTTCACGAACGACGAGCCAATTTGACATCCATAATTTTAATATATATAAATAATATATTATATTAATTATACAACTTATATTATATAAATATATAATATCTATATTAGTATATTACTAATATAGTATATTAATATATTATTATTATTAATTTATTATATATTATAATTTATAAAATTTAATTTTTTAAAATATCATACCCTAATCAGGCCCTCCGAAACTTTTTCCCACATCAGGCCTTTCAGAATCTTTCATGCAGCAGACCATTTTTTGGAGCTTTTCCAGCAGCAGGCGTCCTCTGGAGCTTTTCCTGCAGCAGGTTCTCCTTCGAAACTCTTTTTCTGCAGCAGGCCCTCCTATGTGGCGTTTTGTTTTTTTTTTCTGTAGGACAGATCTTGCAGCTTTTTCTGGAGGTTGTTTCTCTGCAAATCCCCTATAGCATTACCTGTAGGAGTCTTTCGTCTTTCTAGAGACACTGCAGAGACTGCAATCAAACATAACCCCAGTTTACTAGAAGTCTGTTTTTCCCGCAGTCAAGTTTCATAGCTAATGGGGACTTGAGGTGTTGAACCTCTCATATAACTGCCTAACATGCTTGGTTCCGAAGAGAGAAGAGGGAAGAGGGCCTATTGAGGTTGCCTGGAGCATTTGCAGGGAACCCTGGGTTGTGTGGAGGGCTGTGGGGGAAAAACTGCATTGTTGCATGCCCTCCTCAGTGCAAAGCCTCTTTCTGCTAAGTTTTTTTTCTTGCATCAGGCCCTCTGGAACTTTTTTCTGTATCAGACCCTTGTCCTGAATTCTTCCTACATCAGGTACTCGACCAGAATTCTTCCTACATCAGACCCTCCTTTGGAACTTTTTCCTGAATATGCCCTCCTTCGGAACTTTTTCCTGCATCAGGCCCTCCTCCGAAATCTTTCATGCAATAGACCATTTTCTAGAGCTTTTCTCACTGCAGGAGTCCTCTAGAACATTTTTTGTAGCAGGCCTCAATCGGAATTCTTTTTCTGCAGCAGCCCTCATCTGTGATTTTTTTGTTTTTCTTTTTTTCTGCAGTCAGACCTTGCAGCTTTTTCTGAAGGTTGTTTCTCTGCAAACTCTTCTATAGCATTACCTGTATGAGTCTTCCGCCTTCCTATAAACACTGCAGCGACTACAGTCAAACATAACCCGTCTACTAGAAGTCAGCTTTTCATGCAAGTTGTCCATTTTTCTTCAAACTTCCTTGCAGCATTATCTGTAGGAGTCTTCTGCCTATCTACAGACATTGCAAGAACTGCAGTGACAAACAAACGCAGTTGTCTATTTCCCTGCAAACTCCTGTGCAACATTATCTGTAGGAGTTTTCTGTCTACCTACAGACACTGCAGGAACTGTAGTTAAAGACAACCGCAATTGTCTACTTCTCTGCAAAATCCTCTGCAACATTATTTGTAGGAGCCTTCCGCCTACCTACAAATACTGTAGAAATTGCAATTAAAGACAATCACAGTACAAAATGAAGATTTCAAGTTTTACCTCACAATTTCTTTCTTGACCATTTATTTGATGTTTTCAAAATAAAGTTAAACATAGTTTTCAAACATATTTCAACTTGAGGCAGAGTGGGCGTTATATCAGTAAATAACTTATTTCTATTAGAAGTATGAGGATTAGATCTATTCCTAATATAACTATATTTTCTTTCCTATTTTACGATTTCCCATTTAATGTTGTTTCATTTATCTTCAAATATTTAATATAAATTGAGTAATTAAAGATATTAGATGATATATCTTTATTTTCCTGTTATTTTCTTTTTTATTGTCTTTCCTATTCTAGAATTTACGTAAGGGTTATTTATCCCCCTTTTAGTATGAATTAAAAAAATTCCTCTTTATTGTGTATTATTCTGAATTTAAAAAAAAAAGGTAAACTATTGGAATTTGTAACCAGTTTTTTTTTGTTCTAATACTTGTAATAGGTAGTTTGATTTGTTTGAGTAGTTAAAAAATGATGAAAAAATCCAATGGAAATGTCTTAATTGGGTAAATGAATTTTACAAAAAAAAACAACAATGGATGTTAGAAAGGAAATAGAGTTTAAGACAAAAGAAAATACAAAAAAAGTACACAAGAAGAAACTATGACAGCTTGCTGATAATGAAGCTAACCAAAAGTAGTCTTATACTTAGAAGAACATGAAGATCCAGTGGTTTCTATAATCCTAGCATATTGCTTGTTTTGCCGTAGAACTCAGGTGGTTTTCAGTCAGGGCAATGGCGGATATTGTGACCTGACGGCAGGAATTGTTATGGACTAACTAGTGGGAGATTTCATACTGGACTAGACCAATTCTAATCCATGGTTCTTACAAACCTTCAGATTTGTGTTGAACCGATATTGATTGGCTTTTAGCTTGGTGCATTAGTGGGTATTTGATCTTCTAAATGCTTCGGGAAGGTGCGGACATCTTTAAGGAGCCTTTAATTGCAATCCCAAGCACTTCAGGTGAACATATTTAGTTGGGAAACTATGTTGCATTCGTTTGGGCTAATGAATTGGGTCGGTTCAGCCCTGAACCAGTTTCACCTGCAGTAGGCTTCCTAGAAACCTTAGGGTTCTTCTAACTAAGTTTAATTGTAATTGGTTGAATTTAGATGGGTTGAATTTATAATAACTCCAAATGGGTCATTAATAGGCCCAAGGCTCAAAGCACGTAATCAGGCCCCTAATGTCTTTGGCTTTGATTTAATTAGTTATACTAGGTTTTTTTAAAGAAAGCCTTGCAAAATTTGATTAAAAATGGATTGGTTTTAATTTGACTTGGCTCAGTATGACATTAATGGGTCATAAACCCATTTGAGCTAGAACAGAGTTTTTTTTGGAATCCCAGAGGAGTTTTCAATGAACCTTAAGGCTATTTAGCTTCATTTTGATCTACTCCTTTTGAATTTCAAACCTAATTGATTTTAGATGATTCAAAATGGGTCATTAGGTCAAACTACGTTTGACCAAATGCCAAAAATGGGTTTTAAATAAATTTAGCCTCATTTTAAGTCCATTTTTAATTAATATCCATTATCAGATTCCATTCAAATGATTCATTCCATTTAAACCCTTAATGGGTTAAACAAATTGTTGAGTGAAAGTTGGTTGGGTAAGGTTTTCGGGTTGAATTTAACTCGAGTATGATTCTTAGTGCTCTATAAATTTGGTAAGTTCATTGAAAATCAAATTCCTGAGAAATAGAGTACAATTTGGTTAAGTGGCCTCATAGGACCACTATAAGTTAACTTGATCTAATGGGACTAACCAGATCTTTTTGACTCATTGGCGTGTCAAGAAGAGTTCCAAAGATTTCTAAGAAGAGTCTCAAGGCTTTGGGCTTTGATTTTGAGTTCTTTGGACCCAAAGGTCTTAAGGTGGCTTAAAGGTGCCTTGGGTCATAAATGGAGAAATTACCAAAGTCATGTCCTTTTAAATTTCCTCCGAATGCAACCCTCACATCAGAGGCCTGGGACTCGACAATGACATTCTTAGAAGAATTAATACAAAATATAACTCTTGAAGAAAGAATTTTTATTGGAGGAGATTTAAATGAACATGTTGGTAGAATTGTATAAGATTTTATAAATATTCTTGGTGGCTACGGTTTTAGAGTGATTGTTGAAAATGGTACAATTATTTTAGATTTTTTTAGCTTATGATTTTGTTATTGCTAATGATTTATTTAAGAAAAGAGATAAACATATTAAAACACAAATTGATTATTTATCATGAGAAAAAGAAATCGTCGAGAATATATTGTAAGGTCTTTTTAAGTGAAATTTTATGTACTTAACATCGATTATTAGTTCTAGATTTTAAGATGAGTTAAAAGACTACATATACAATGAAACATTATCATAAAATTAGATAGAGACACTTAGAAGATATAAAATTATTAAACTTCAAGATTTCAAGATTTGGGATATTCATGAAAAAATTAATTATATATGGGAAAAAATAACAAACACTATTAAATAAGTGATAAAATATGTACTTGAAGAATTAAAAGAAAAAAATTTATAAATAAAACAAATTGATAGTGGAATAATTATGTGCAACAAAAGATACAACATAAGAAGTTTTGTTATAAAAATTAGTTTAAATGTAAAAACTTAGAGAACTCTGAAATATATAAGATAGCTCATAGGGAGTCTGAAATATATTTAGTGACGTTAAGAATTCTGCTTTTAGTAATTTTTATAATTGGTTAAGTATTAAAAAGGGTGAATAATATATGTATAAATTAACCCAACAAAGAGAAGAAAAGTAAAGAGTTAATTCAAATAAAATGTATTAAAAATGAAAATTAAAATGTACTTTTCTTAGAGGAAGGTATTCAACACACATGGGTATTTTTATAAACTTTTCAATGATATTTCTGAAAATATGATTGATCTTAGTGATCTTAATATCGTTAATAATAATAATTTTTTTTTTATTGTAGCATTAATAAAAGGAAGTTGAGAAAGCTTCAAAGAAAATCAAGAGTGAAAAATTAGTAGGATATGATGAAATCCCAATTTAAGTGTAGAAATTTTTAGGAGATTTGGGAGTTTCTTGGCTTACTAAACTCTTAAATAGTATTTTAAAAATAAAAAAAAAAGTTTGAGAAGTGGAGGAATAGTGTTTCTGTCCTGATTTTTATTTAAGGATAAAGGGGATGCGCAAGAGTGTAAATTGTAGAGGAATTAAGTTAATTTGTACTTTAAAATAATAGAAGAGAGTAATTGAACATATGTTAAAACGTGGTAGAAATATTTCTCATAATCAGTTTGGATTCATGTTGGACAACTTTATTATGGAAGTTATTTATTGAGAGACTTGGTGGAGAAGTACGAAGAGAGTAAGGAGGATCTACATATGATTTTTGTTGATTTAGAAAAAAACTTACAATAAGGTTTCAAGGGTTCTTTGGGGACTTGTAAAAAGAAAAGGTGTTGATATGACTTATATTCAAATCATTAAAGATATGTATAATATAGCAGTTGCTTATGTTGAAATTGGAGAATTGACAAGTATTTTCTTATATCAATTGGATTACATTAGGAATCAATTTCTTTTTGCTTTAGTTATGGATGCTCTTATTGAACATTTCCAGGTGGATGTACCTTGGTGTATATTTTTCAGTGATGATATCCTTCTTGTGGATAAGGCAAGAAAATAGTTTATGAAAAACTTCAATTATTGAGGTCTACATTAGAGTCTAAAAGCTTTTGTCTCAGTAGATCTAAAACTGAATACATGGAATGTAATTTTCATAGTAGTAGAGCTAGTGACAAAGATGTAACTATGGGTGTTCAAATCATTAAAAGACGTGAACAATATGATGATATAGATGGGGATGTTAGTAGAATTCAAGTTGGTTGGTTGAAATGGAGGAATGCATTAGGCCTATTGTGTGATAGAAAAATACCAGTTAGACTGAAAGAAAAATTTTATAAGATGTTTTTGAAACTTCGCAAAATGTTGGTCTTTAAAAGAGATTAAAAGAGAATCATAAAATTAAGTTAAGTGTTGTTGAGATGAAACTTACAATACCATGTGCCATAAAGAGGGTGAGACTTACATTTTTTTTAGACAATGATGAGTCACCAAAAAATGAGGTTTGTTTCGGAAAGTCAACATCATCAGAAATCATATACCCATTTAAGAGGGGAAAAACACCGATAACCATTTTGTAAATGAGAATATCATAGAAAGACACACCTTAATGACATAAAGTTCAGTTCAAAAACTTGTGGACTAGTATGGACAAAACAAACATACCCAAATATATGTTGTTCAGTATAAAATAGTTAGTTGAAAATAAAATTGGTATGGTATTTGATTTTATAAAATAATAGAAGACATGATTGATAAAAAGAACATGCAATAAAAAATTCATCAACCCATAACTATTTGGGTACATTCTTTTGAAACAAAAGAGCTCTAGTTGTCTCAAAAATATGTCTTTTTCCTTTTAGCTACTTCATTTTGTGATGAAGTATTGACACAAAATGACTAGTGAAGCCCTCATTTTATGGCATGTATGTTTAAAAAGGTGTAAAAAAATATTCTGTGACATTTTCACTTCTCAGAATTTTATTTGAAACATTGAATTGAGTTTTAATTTTAGCATAAAAGGATTGAAAATGTCACAGTTACTCAATACACGATTTCACAAAGTAAGCCAAGTTATATGAGAAAAATCATCCACAAAAGTGACAAAATATCAAAATTTATTATATAAAATAGGACAACGTTCCCATATGTCATAATAAACTAAATCATAATCATGAGACGTCTCATTTGTGGTCACCGTGTCCCCTTCTGGTTTTTTTAACAACTTCTGACATTTTCTCTTAGTATGACCAGGTTCATGGCAGTAGTAGATGTCTACCCTCAAGCCTTGATTTCTAAAATCCAGAGTTCGACTTCCATAATTGTTTTGAGATAGCCTTACTCATGTCTGTATTATTTTGGCTAGCAAGAGCACTAAGCTGTTGTACGAATGAGCCTGAGAACTTGTAATAATACACAACACTCTAGTATAAGGTATCTCAGAGTAGTAACTTTTGGATCATTCAGAATCTGTGATTTGACACATTTATACAAAGAGTTGAGTCCAACTAGAAAACTCATAATAGTCGTTTGAACTCTTTGAACTTGTTGAATTCGGACATCACTATTAATAAGAAATAGTGCATTCAATTCCTCATAATTATATTTAAAGTGCATGTGATAAAGTATTGAGTGATTGATTCTGTTGTTCAGCTTGACAGAACTCCTTGCATGCATAAAAGATTTGAGAAACATTTTCACTCCTAAAATACTAATCTCAATTCATCTATCTTATGTTTAACATGGTCACAACAAGTAATACGACCAGATTGATCAAGTTCGATAGAATTCTGTATTTGTATCAAGAGTTGGGCATTAACTCTCTTCCACTTAGAATAGTTTTTCAATGAGATGACTTTCTTGAAAAAATACTTCTTTACTAGAGTTTCACAATTTTATTCCTATAAGATTAATTAACACCATTTAATTTTTCATCAACAATTTTAGCTACTGATGAAACCAACTTGTCATAACATATTTTTGTTCAATTTTCGTGATTATCACCAAATATTCAAGGAGACCAAATTAGCTTCTTGGAAGAGATGTAGAAATCAGTTTGAGAGATCCAATGCAAAACTTAGAACAAAAGTGCATGAAACAATAAATCACAAAAAATACAATGAGCACCAAAATTTAATGTGAAAAAACTCGAGAACGAGAAAAAACTATTGAGTCACTAATACCAAGAAATTCACTGTAAAAAATGAGGAGAATTGTACAAATTACATCACACTGACGTCTCTTTACATTTTTGGAACTCAAAAACACTTATTTTTCTCTTTTGCAAAGTAAAATCTCTGAATATTCAATACAGACTAAATCCCACTACAAAGCCAAAATATAAAACCCGATCTGCTTGAATTCGGTTACTAGTGTTGGGGTGCTGTGATAAAGCGTAGCGGAGCTCCAAAAGGGCTTTGGGACACTGCAGTGTCATACTTTCAGATTTATGAATCTTTACTGAGTTGTGAAACCTCTTAGATAGATTGAAGTTGAACTCTTAAACATTGAGGCACCTTTTTTGTGTAATGGTGAAATTTCAATATATACTCGAAAGTTAAACATACTCATCATGGGCAATCTTAGGATGGGTGACCTCCTAAGATAGGACACCAAACTATCACCCATCAAGTTACCATTTGACCAAATCAAACAATAACTTGATGGGTGATAGTTTGGGTGACAAATAATATTAGAGCAAAACACCGGCTAGATGATGTAAACTAAGTGTATTCAAACAAAGTGCCACGCCGTTGGAGCCACTTCTTGAACCCAAGATAGAACAAAGTGCTATATGGTGGGAGCCACTTCTTGAATCTATAGGGAGCACCTCTAGAATCCTATCTGCCTGGTGCATGATTATGGGATACGAGAACTGACGAAAATGTGGACTACTGGGGGAGGCTGTGAAATACTTTAAGTGGATTGAAACTGAACTCTTAAACATTAAGGCGTCTTTTGGTGTAACGATGAAATTTCAATAGAAACTTCAAAGTGAAGGGTGCTCCTCATGGAACACTCCTAGGATGAGTGACCTTCTAGGAAGTTACATCAACAAGACAAAACTTTGAGTCCATTTGGCCAAAGCGTACAATACCTAGATGAGTGAGTGATGGAAACATGTGGTCTTTTGATGAGATAAAGTATTAAAATTGGCTATTGATGTTTAGTGTTAGATTTAAAGATGTAATGTGGAGGTTTTGGTGGGATTTTAATAGATTTATGAGGGAATAGGAGCTAAAATACCAAGGCTAGTTTGAATTAGGCAAGTTTGGGTTGATTTAAAATCCATATGGAAAAGTGGCTTAAGAATTGGTAAATGTTTAGAAATGATTATTGATGGTTAGTTTAGGCTGTGTACTTATGATTTGGAGTATATGGGTGGTTTTGAATGGGTTTACAATGGTGTTCAGGGTTTGAGAATAAGAGTAGGTCTTAATATGCTCTTAATTGGCCAAGGGATATGAAGAGGGGTTTGGAATGGTTGTGAGGCTTTGGTTGTTAGTTCATTGATATTATAAGAAGCTCGGGACATAGATGAAGAGTGATGGAGAGTTTAAGTGCAAGTATTATGGAGGATTAATGAATAATATAAAAGAAAAACAAAGATAAATATCTAATCTCACAAAAAAACTACAATAGTTGAAGCCACCAAGCACCAATCAATAAGAGAGAGTTCTTACTCAAATATTTCATTTAACAACTGATCAAAAGCATTACATATCAACTCTATTTATAGAGATTACAATGATACAAAATTAATAAAAGAAGGAAATTCTAAAGAGTGGTAGGTGGTCATTAATGCAGTGAAATGCTAACCGCCTTCTTAATTTGTTATTTTTCTTATGACCAGCCATAGAAGCCTTAAAATTTGAAGATTCAAACATTCTAGAAACTGAAATTGAAATATAAATAATAAAGTACAAATGCAAATAATTCTTTTTGATATGCCTCTTGTGATGACCTTTAATTGGCTCTTAATTAGGCACTTTCTTTGGCTTTTGCTTGAGCACTTGTAAGTAGACCTTTAGCTTCATTTAGATGATGTGCTACATCAGCGAGAGTCTGGGTTGTCACATGGGCTCTGTTGGTCTCGACGCTGGGGTGTTGCATTTGAGCATTGCAGTGTTTTCCTCTCGTCGTTGAAGTGTTGTGTTCTAGAATTTGAACCTATACCAGGCATGGCTGTGCTGGGCCATTAGGTGTAGCAAAAACACATTTCTGGGGCAGCGCCGCAGAACCCACTTCAAGGAATTAACCCCACCCCCTGCCCCCCGAGCAAACTTACCTTCAAGCTTGATAGGCGAAATTGAGAGATTTGAGTATCCAATTGATTAACTCATTTAGAATCCACACAATAACACATCTAATCCCAATGATGAACTCCTCAATGTGATGGCATGAACGAGCTGCAAGGTCAGATGAACATCATAGACGATTGATATCGATTCGTACGAGATAAACAACTCTACGGATAATTCAATGATTGCCAAATTCAAATAAAAGTGGTGAATGACGCTAATGACCACTTACAATAGACGAAACATTGCAGAATGAAGACGAAACAGACAAAGATTCGAATGATTCCCTAATCTCGTCGCATAATGAAATGAAATAGACGAAGATTGATCGGTGCTCTATTCTCGTATGCCCTATTCATTCATCTTTAATGAGTGATTTAGACTAAGACATGTGTGGGAATGAAGATATGCAAACACCACATACGACACAGACGAACTAACGATTGGAAGGATGAGCCAGGAAACGACACAAAACCGAGTAGTTGCAGCGAGTTGTGCGTGGCGTTGATACCATGTGAAGGAAAACAACTCTTTCTTTTTTATTTCTCAAGTGAAAACATTTCTAATATATTTATATACATTCAAATCTTCATAGATTAGTAATATTTCTAATAGAGAAAAATCTGGTAATTAGATCTCTTTTAATTAAATTATCTAATATAGAAAATACATATAATAGATTTCTTATGATAGTGCTTCTTAATATATACATTCGTTAGATTTATTACTTTCCATAACGTATTAGATCTTAAAGATTAAAAAGTTCAGGAAAATGTTTATTAATGACTTTAAAAGTGAGGTCAAGCACCAAGTGAAAAATAGTGGTTGAAGTATAGAAGAGGAAAAGAGAGTATATAGTGTCTTTTTCGTTGGTGGTTTATTACACTAGTATGGCTCATTAAAACTTATTTTTAGATCCAATCTTTGCTCATTATATATTTACTAAAGGTTATACTCACATATTGTTTGATTTAGATTTTTTTTTTTCTGAACATTTTTTTATTGAACATTAGTTATTGAAGGAAATTTATGTAGATACCTCACAAATTTTATTTATTTACATATTTATATATTTATAATGCTTTAGTATCATAGACCTATGCTTGAAAAGATACATTTCAATTTTAAAAAAGTTTGTATTAATAATATTTTTTATGCGACATTAAGGATTTGATGGTTATGCATGCAGATATGAAAGTTTTAGGTATTAGAGATTTAAATACATAGGATCATGTGTTTTAATTTTACATGACAAATATAACTACGAAATTTCACTTTATTTATTTGCATTTACTATAATGTGGATTTATGGACTTACGGTGCCTAATGGGATTTTTCTGATTTTATTTTACGTTTTACAATAAGAATGGGCATTTACATGCATACCACCCAAATCCTATGTATCTAACACCTACTTTATTTTTTCTACATTTATAGCACCCAAATCTTTCATATTACATAAAAATATCACTTTTTTAACTTTTAAAAAGTGAAGTACACTTATTCATTCATAGGTACGATATCGTGTATGTAAAAATTGAAGTTTAGATGTTAGATATGTTAATAATAGGAATTAAGTGGTGTGTAAGTAAATCTTACATGCATAAATTGGTAATTATTATTTTGTCTGCTTCATTAGTATTAGCTGTTCAATCAGAGAAACGACTTCTAGAGTATGATTTGTTTAATTCTTGCAGATACATCACTTACGCTTCAGAGTATGGCTATCAGCAGGTTAGTGTTCTTGGGAACTCTTATAATTTATTTCATTTCCCTGCTTTAAATTTAACTGCTTAGATCACTGGAACAGTGATACAAGGGCTTTAAAAATGGTTGGGGCTAGGAGTGTAAATGAGTCAGCCAAGCTTGAGCCACCCTCAATTTGAGTTTGAGCATGATTAATTGATCGAGCTCGATCTTAATTCATGAGCCAACTTCTTTATTATGAAAGAAACAAAATCATATTAGCTCAAGCTAATTTTTTAATAAAGAGGCATTTAAATACATACCACTTAGTTTTTAGATTTCATATTTATATATGATGCGACATCAACAAAATTTCATTATTTGACATAAATCTTGAGACATCTTTCAAAGCAAAAGGCATTCTGATTCAAATTAAAAATCATTCAAAGCTCCAATTTCAATAAAGTTATGGTCAAATTGACTATCACTACAAGATGAACCCAGTGGTATAAATTTGGTCCAATCTGAGTTCAATCAAGCTCGGATCAAGTCATTGAACCACTGTAGGAGGCATTGGGGGGTTAATTAGATTGTCAAATGAACTCCAAATTTGACGTACATAAGTCAAATCGAGCGTCTTGACGAGAGAATCCAATGAGTCTAGGCTCTTTTAATTATGAGATCATTAAGACTCTCAAATCATAAAAAAAATTCTTATGATTAAGGTGAACCAATGTGGGTCGTTCAATTAGGTGGTTATAGTGGTCATTTGTCAAAGAATGAAAATGCGTCTTCTTCGGGGCCTACAAATAGACCCTCTCTTTTCACTTGAAGAGAGAGAGGAAGGAGAAGGAGCCCATTTTTCTTAATTAGTATAAGAGAGAGAGGAAGGAGAAGGAGCCATTTTTCTTAATTAGTATAATTATTAATTAATTAATTTTAATTTACTATTTAATATGTAATTAGTTTAAAGGTATTTTATCAATAATTAATTAGTTTGGTGAATAAATTTTTATTATTTAATATAATTATAAATAAATTATAAATCGAATTTAATTAAAATTAATTATTAATTTTTATCATGATAATAAAATAGTCAATATTTTGTAATGATTTTTTTCTAACAAACATAACAAACTTTTAAATCCGTTGCCAAACAATTTTTAGGATGTAACCTTTACAAGATTTACTAAATCCTTAAATTTGTCATACATGCCTTTAGGGATTTGTGGATGAGTTCTTCGATAGTCTTTAAAATTTTAGAGCTTTTAACAAATTTGATATCAATTTCAATAATCTTAATTTAATTTAATTTGACGTATTAATTAATGATATTTATTTAATTATATATTTTGCATCCCTCTTCACAAACGAGTGTCTTGGATTTCAGAGTCGCTCAACCAATATTTGCTTTGCGAACCTACATTGTTTTAGTGACTTTGATGTTAATGAAGACAATTTCGATATTATTTATCATTTCAATAATTATTTTCAACTTTGTGCTTACTCGTATTGAATTATGGAATCTATGTCGAGGTAAACAATAATTTTTAAATAATCTGGCTCACAAGATAATGAGTTGTGTGTTGGCCTGAGTTTGGCTTATTAACTTATTGTGCTTAGCTCACAAGTTACTTATTGAGCTATGCTCTTTAAATATTGCTTCGTTAGACCTAATTAATTATTTGTAGAACGGTTAATGCTAATAAGTCAGAATCAATATAATACTATCAGATAATCCTTGTTTTGACACTTGTGAGAATTGGCATTTGCTATCAGATTTTATGAGTTGGAATTAATTAATTTTAGTTCATGTTTAAGTTATGTGTGACGAGGCTAAACATTTGAATATATGATTGATCAGGTTTTATTTTATGTTTTATTATGTAATATTATAAAATTTGATATGCAATTAAAAATTATTATACTCATAAAAAAAGATAAGCTACACCAAAAATGGAATTTACTGCTCATGAAATAATTTTGGGGGATGGGGGGTGTGGCACATTTGTGCTAACAAAATAGTGTTTTGGAGGAGAAAATATTGAGTTTGGCTAACCGCATGTCCGGATGGCTGTCTAAATGAGGCCACGCCGTTGTGTATCTCACGGCAGCCCATCCGGGCGTACGGTCGGCCACACTTAGTATTTGTTCTATTTGGATTGCTTTTGTATATATAGATGATATTTTAATAATTACCTCTAATATGTAAATTAAGTGCGCTAAAGCAATTATGTTGTAGTACTGTAGAAACAGCTTAGTTCTATATATTTGCTGGATTCAAATCTATTATCGTAAGATCAACTGAGTGCAAGCAGAGCTGAATGGTGAAAGAAAAGAGAAATAAGTCTGAAAATTTACTATGATATTAGATTCAAAAAAATGGCCCATATGGCTGTATCAGCGGTTAATGGATTCTTTTATACGAGGCAAAATGCCTCTATGAAATATTTTAATTTTTTTTTTTAAAATCATCATGTTAAATTTTGAGTCATTTGGATTTATTTTGAGATGAGTGCAATTATATGGAAGTGTTGTGCTCATCTAAAAATTGTTCTAAGAGTTCTAAATCTTATCCTGATCTTTTTCTATTTTTTTCAGAATGTCTGATTCAATTTTTTTTTTTTTTAATCTCGCCTATAGTCCGATTGTTTTGTAGTGAAGGCTCCTATTTTACTACAAATGTGTATGCTTTACATTATTTTAAAATATACTTGCATATTATCTAAAGTATTTACATGTAAATTGCTTAGAACCATGATCATTTACAATTGTATAGTAGTTAGTACAACCTGCTTTTATTTAATTGACTTCTAATTGCCATGTTGTTGATTATATTAAGTTATAAAAAAATTTAATAATGCTTAAGAATATGACAGGGTTCCTATCATCCTCAATTTGCATCACAATACTATCATCAGATGACATATGGATCGCACTTGCAATCGAACGGTGGTGCTTCAACTTACCCTTATCATCAACACCCTCTGATGAATTACATGGTTCAGTCTTCAAGGGCCGGCTTTGCTCCGTCCATGATGCAAGCTCATGCTCATTATCAGCCGTATGAGAAAGATCAGACGGCTGGAATGGACATTGAGGGACCCTTCTTCCCGCAGTCTTCTCTGCCGCGAGGGTTTAAGCTTCAACCTCCACCGCATGCCAAGAAATCACTCGCCATCTCAGGTATACAATTTTATTATACCAAAATATATTTAACATTTATTTGCATTTAATACAATGTATATATATATATTTATATAATTCATAAAAGTTAATTTTGTAAATGATTTTCATGTGGTGGGATAAGTGCGCAGAATTTTTTCCTGCAACTAACAAATTACGTGGCTTAAATGTTCAGATTCGGAAGCCCCTAAACCATCGTTAACGGGCGGTAACAACGAAAGTTCAGATGTTTAGTGAAGGTATTTCAACTCTGGTTGAAGGGACCTCAAGATCAAAGTCACTAGAAATATTGTAGATGCCTTGTACTTTAATATTTTACAGTATTATTTCATGGACATTCATTGTTGCATCCCGTTACATTCATGTAAATAAAAGAAATTGAGAAATTCCAAATGCGAAAATTTTAGCTTAAAAGTGTGAAAATTAGTACCTTTTATGCTTTCACCCATTTGCTTGACCTTCATTTTTGGTTTAACCGAGAAAAAAAAATGTAATTATTTGATTTAATTGACTTTTTTATTTGACTTAAGTTTAAAATTGTGTGACTGAAATTAATCTAAGTCAAAAATTCAAAATGCAAAATTCTTTCTTTTTTGTTTATTTTTTCTTAATGAGAAATTTTGCAGCAAAAAATCTTGCAAGAATGCCCTTATATAAATTTCTTTGACAATATATCATTTACATTCGTTTTTGTCATGATTTACATTATTTTAAAAATAGGTTTTCCTTCATGACTCACTCAGGTTGCTAAAGAGAAATCAGTCCTTATAAATAATGTCAGCAGTGCAACAAAATCAATCAATAGATGAATGAAATTTCACCATAAATATAAGATAAATATAAAGTTATCTTCAAAAGAAAGGAGGAATTTTCACATCATTTTTGTTAATAAAAAATAATTATTTCCATATTATAAAATATCTTATACTTATAAATAAATATTATTAATGATAATTTATTTACACATAAATGTATTATGTAAAGCAGAAGCTTTAGAAATGATTTTTTTTCCTTCAAAATATACTGAGAAATGAAAACAAACCATAACAAATCTGAATCAATGCTAATCTTTTCACGAATCAGATAACATAATTTTTTAAAAATTAATTACAGCGATTCCTCAAAAAACTCACCAACCTCTCCAATCCTTCCGATGAAGATCCCCCGATCCCCGCCGCTCGCTGCCCCCTCTCCTTCCACTCCCTCGCCCTCACCCTCATCTCCCTCCCCTTCTCCCCTTCCATCACCTCCCTCACAATCCCTTCCACCTTCTCCCTCCTCACCTCCCCCACTATCTCCACCCCCAATCCCCATTCCCCACACACATACCTACAGTTAGTCTGCTGCTCTGCGAAGAACGGCCAACAAATCATCGGCACACCACCGCATATACTCTCCACCGTCGAATTCCACCCACAATGCGTCAAAAACACTCCCACTGCTCTGTGTCCTAGCACTTCCTCCTGCACGCACCACGCCGCCACTTTCCCTCTCCCATCTTCTTCCATTTCCACCAAAACCTCATCAGCCGCCGCCCCCTCATTCCCTCGCACGAGATCCGGCCTCATTATCCACAAGAAAGGAAAACCGCTGTTCTTCAAACCCCAAGCGAATTCCCTTAGCTGATCGGCCGTGACCACCGTTATGCTGCCGAAGTTGACGTACAGAACAGAACCGTGATCCTGTTTGTCAAGCCATTGGAGGCAGCTGAGGTCTTCTTTCCATAGGTTGGAGCCGATGGAGTTGGTGTTTGCTGTCGGTGGGGAGAGGAAGAGAGGGAGGGGGCCGATTGTGTAGAGATTTGGAAAGATGGAGCCGAGAGCTTGGATGACGCTGCGTTCGAGTTCGTCGAAGGTGTTGAGGATGAGTCCGCGGGCTGTGCGAGCGTTCTGGGCTTCGTTGCCGTCGAAGTTGAGCATTATGTCGTTGGGGTCGGTCGTGCGGATGAAGCTGGGGAAGTCTTTGAGCCGGATATCTGGCATGCCGGGGATCCAGTCGATTGGGGTTTCTAGGTAGCCATTGTTTAGGTAGCTTTCGTCTGCACAACCAAGGCAGGCTATTAAACTTTTAATTGGAAACAAGCAGACACTGATTAAAACTAGCGCGCACCTTTAAGCGGAACATAGCCTCTTTTTATCAGCTCAGCGAAGTGAAGATACGCCATGAAACCACAAGCGCTCGTCGTCCAGAACACGACGGCGGGGATCCCCATCTCCTCCGCCACTCTCTGCGCAAACGTCATCACTCCATCAGCCACAACACAGCTCACCGGCGGAGTTCCAGCGTCAGAGTTCAGGCGAAGCAGCAGCTCCCTAAAAGGGGCAACAGAGTGTTTCGCTTGAGCAAGGCACAGCTGCGGAATGTCTTGTGTGACGTCGTCGTCTTCCGACGGCGGTAAACCGTCAGGAATAGCGGCAAAGCGGAAGCCGGGGATGCCGTCCAATGAAGTTGGGCCGCGGGATTTGAGAAATCGGCGGTGGTTGTAGTCGGAGTTGACAAAGGTGATCTGGAAGCCTCTGTGGTGGAGGATCTTCGCGAGCTGCAGGAGAGGTGTTACGTGGCCTTGTGCTGGTTCGGGGATGAGAACTGCGTGAGGTTTTGGGGAAGCCATGGTTGTTGGGAGTCTTCTGCTGAATGTGTTCTTGGATGGATTGCCAAAAAAAGGAAGATTTACATACATAGTACGCAATTCCGATGTATTGACCAATCTGACCTCTAAATTTTAATTTATATTTATACGTACCTGCTTATTATGTATGAAAAAAAATGTATTTAACTTTTTTTTTATGTGATAGGAAGAATTTGGACGGTAGAAATGTAAAAAAGGAAAAAAATTATGAAAGTTTTGTTAATACATAAGAAATGCGTGGTATGTATGTAGGGGTGTAAACGAACCGAACACGAACGAACAGAGCTTGTGTTCGTGTTCGGTTCGTTTGAAATAAGCTCGTGTTTGAAATTGTTTGTGAAGTCACTGTTCGTGTTCGTTTCTTAACGAACGAGTCGAACATGAGTCGAACACGAGTTGTTCGCGAACAACAAACCAGTTTGACATCCCTAATATTAATATATATAAATTAATTATTCAACTTATATTATATAAATATATAATATNTATATTATTATTATTATTTTACTATATATTATAATTTATAAAATTTAATTTTTTTAATATCATAAATTTTTTATATATAATTATTTTAATTTATTTTATATTTCGAACAATAACGATTCTAACACGAACGAACGCATCACTGTTCGTGTTTGGTTCATTTAACCAACCGAACGAAAAAAATTTGTTCATGTTTGTCTCGTCTACTTATCGAACAAATCGAACACAAATTCATTGACGAACCGAACACGAACTGTTCGCGAACAATGAGTTTTTTTGACAGCCCTATATGTATGTAAATGCCCCACAATACCTCAATTAGTGACTAATTTTAATCGCTCCTTAGACTGTGAAATTAAATCAATATAGCATATGATAGAGTAAGTGGGCACTTAAGATCTAACTAAAAATAATTTATTTTCTAATATAGAAATTATGTTTTTTTTTGAAGATTAACACACATACAACTCAATTCTTATGTAATTATATTTATTTTCTTAAAAATTGAAAGAGTGATAGTTTAGATGCAATATGAAAATTTTGGACGATATAGAAATAGCAAAATAAAATTTTGGTATTAGATATGTAAATGCATAAGAATTGGATGGTATGTACGTGAATGCCCCTTATATTTTATTGGTAATTTAAACTAATAATATAAATCATTTCTTTAAATTTACATCTTTCCAAAATTTTAATTTCTTAAACCTTTTTAATAAAAGGGAAAAGAATTATCAAATTAAAATTATGCTAAAATAGAAGTCATATAATATCTTTATTTATAAGTGAATACAAGTTACAACAAAAAAGCTTTGATTCATAATGACGATCACCGCTTAAGGAAAGTAAAGGTTTAATTAATTGCCTGAAATTAAATGTTTGTTATTTAAAAATTGTTAAAAAAAAGTCATATCTAGTCAGATGGGTTCGTCCTTTCATGTTTTGTCAATTGAGGGCTGCGGCAAGATAATGATTTAAAATGAGGAGCTTGACTGCGTTCTTTGGTAATGCAGGCCAAGACAAGGAAATAATTGGAACAAGATTATTCGGCTAAAATTTTATTAATATAATTTTTAAACAATATTTTTTTCTTAGGAATAGTACAGTGAACAAGTTGATTGATTATCGGTTATTAAGTTTCTTTGAAAATAAAGTAAAAAATTATTTTTTGTAAACTTTGGTTAGTATGTATAACCTAATTTAGTAATTTCTCTCCTCTTAAAGAAAGTTGTTGGTAAGAGTAAACTCTACGGGCTAAGTATATGTTTAAGGAAGCTGCATCTTATTACAAAATAATTGTAAAATTGTTAAAGAATAATTTGATATTTCGAAATGTCGTGGTGACTATTATAATGTTTTTTTTTTAAAAAAAAGGACAGACCACTGCTAGTAAGCTGTCACTGCACCTAGTCAGGATTGGAGGGAAAACACAGATTTTAGCGGCAACATTTTGTAAAAGTTGTTAAAACACAGTTCACCTAAACAGACAAAACTCCAGTGCAATGTTGCACCGCCACCGCACCACTATCCCAAACGGATCCTATGTTTAAAAGGCTAGTTAACGGGCAATGTTCACATCTATAGTCAACTCAAAAATATATATAATGGCAAAGGTATAAGTTCTTAGCAAATTATTTTAGATTGTTAGTTGAAAGCTTAGGGTCTGTTTGGACAGATGCTGTTTATCCAGCTTATCCAGATAAACAGTTTATCTTGATAAACTGTTGATCAAAAGTTTATCCAGATAAACTAGTTGGCTATTTGGAGAGATGTATGTTGTGTCTGATCTCTACCGTCGATCACCACAATCAATTTTTTTTTTTTTAAAAAAAGTTGAAAATGAGGCTCACCGAAATACATCTTTGCGGAGATCGACGGTCGAGATCGGACACCGCATGCAGGTGTCTGTATGGAATAATTTTTCGTGCCACCAGGGCAAAATCAGCTTGGATATATTTGATTTAAGAGCTTCGGATTGATTGTAAAATGGGCTTCACATTCATAACATAATATTAAATCTTTGGTTTCATTATGATTAATAGGTGATTAATTAAACTTAATTACAGATAAACACATTGTTGTAAATAACTGTTAATTAACCTGGATGCTTTTTAAGCAAAATTTTGAATGAAATTTCATTTGAAAATGATGGAAAGAAGTTCTTGCATAATTGCTGTAGCCATATGTTGCATTCTTAAAAGAAACAAGAAGGATTTACATACATACAACTCAGTTCTTACATATTTACATATCTTAACCTTAACTTTTATTTTTAAATACACGACATCCTTTTTATTCATGAAAAGACATATTTTTATATTTTAAAAATTAAAATAATACTATTTTTTGGTGATATGAAAAATTTTTTATGCTATAAATATAAAAAGTAAAATTTATGTGTATGAACAACTAAAAACTAATTGCAATTTATTTTTTTGGGTTAAAAAAAAGGGTGGCTTCCTCCACAATTAGCATTTATGTAAGCGGGCCCATCCGAACCGGCAGAGTACACAAGCCTATCAGTCAGACAGCAAAAATACGATACAAACGGGGCCACCCAGCCCATTAGGCTGCCCACCCAACTGCGAGAATTTGGAAGAGTCCTTGCATCCCCAATGGGCCAAACCAATAGAAAGTAGCTATAAAGGGGCTTCCTTTTGGCCCGTGACACAACGATCCAAATTACAAGTTACAAATCAGGATAGTAAATATTCCAACAAGTGTGGGGTCTTTTCTATTCATTTACGTATAGTCTTTACTGCAAACCTTTTTGTCACTGTAAGGAATAGAGGAAGCGATTTGATAAGATGGTTGCAACACTGAAGTACTGTTACTGCTTCATCCCCTATAACTATTGGAACAAATGTAACAAATATATGCAAACATAATTGCAATAATATTTTCTCAGTACAATAAACACCAGGACGTAAGCTCTATATAGATCTTGGATACCATTAGCCATAATTAACCACTAAATAAGTCTGCACTACGCGTTGATATGCCCTCATTATGATCATGCATGTAATTATACGCACGGGTGATGCTGTTTAAGATGTGGAATTGTGGACAGAAAGTTTGAAGAATAAATAATCACAAGACACTCATCGATAAATAAATGGCAAAATTTGGAGCCAATTAGAAGTGGTTAAGGTGTAGTTTCATATCGTGAGTTCGTGGGTTCGATCTAGTAGTGCATATTTTTCTTTGAGCTCACTTTTCCCATAAATAAAAATTAGAATGTACTGCATTTTATTTTGAGTAGAGTCGCAAAATAGTTTTGTGGCTATTTAAATGACAAGATTTAAGTCTCAAAGTACATGAAAATATTAAACAAATTTTTGGACTTGTAATAAGGGGTTAAAATTGCTCTCATTGTGGATTATTTTAACCCATATTAAATGGTCTAAAGACTAAGTTGTTATTTTATATAGACTCTAGACTAGCTAGAATAACCCCCTTGCAAAGAGTAAGGAATTATTGTAAATTAGAATTGTTCTTCATTTTTATTTTTAGTATTTGATTTGAAATTAATAAAATATACAAAACAAATTTTGAGTGATATGTTATAATTCAAAAAAAAAATCGTACAACCGGAAGTCATCTGAATTAATGAATATTAGGGCTTGTTAAGGGTAGCTCAAATTATTTGAAGAAGTAGTTGTGAAACTGTTGAAGAATAAATTGATGTTCAAAAAGTTACGGTCATTATTATAAGAATTTTTTTTTTGAAAAAGTCATACCATAGCGTTTTAACAGCCACTACAATTAACCAGACCCGGTGGAAAAACACATTTTAATACTGCAGCTTTTCGAGAATGCAGACCAAAAACAGTTTTGCTAAACAAAAAAAAACTGTGATACTATACCGCACCTAGGGGTGTAAATAAGCCGAACACGAGCAAGCCCATGCTCAGCTCGTTTATATTTTGAGCTCAAAAAATGTGTTCGTGTTCGACTCAATTTAAATATTCGTGTTCGTGTTCGGTTCGAAATTGGCTCGGAAAAAATTAAATTGAAAAAATATATATATATAAAGCGTGAGATTTGAACGTGGATCAAATATAAAATATATATATATATATATATATATATATATATATATATATATATATATATATATATATATATATATATATATATATATATATATATATAAATGATTAGTAGTATTTGGAGCCAAAACCAGTCAAACAAAAACAAACAAATCTTTGTTTGTGTTCGTCTCGTTAACTTAGCGAACGAGCCGAACACGAACTTCTTAAAAAGCCAAACATGTGCTATTTGCAAACAACAAGCCGTTTTGACAGCCCTAACCGCACCGCCGCCCCAAACACACCTTTAAATTCTTGATTGTGTAGCACACTTGCTCTTCATTGCTCTCATTTTTGTTACATTGCCCTCTCACCCCACACCACATTGGCGACATGGGCAACTCATCCCTCTCACCACACCGCCTAATCTGAATTAGATAAGCCAATTCGAGTTAGCGGGTTCGTTGTGAGTCCGACCTGAATAGGTTTGATCTGAACTCAATCCGAATAATATACGGGGCGAAAAATCCCAACTCGAACCTTACCAATCTTCAGCCCACTAACTTGAACTCGGCCAGTATAACCTATTTAACATAAGCAATAACCACTATTTGGGTTAAAATTTTTGTTAATTTTAGGCCAATTTCGAGTCATTTTTCGGGTTGATGGGTTAATTTCAAGTCAGTTTAAAGCTGACGGGTCATTTTATGGTTTTGCAGGTTAACCTGAACCTGATCCAAAAAACTAAACAAGTTAGGATCTTTAACTCGAACTTGAACCAGAACCCGTACCCGACACAAAAAAAATATTCTTCAACCCGAACTAAGATTTTTCGAGTTAGATTTGAGTTGAGTTGACATGTAGACCCAATTTTTGACACTCTTAATTTACATCTTTTTTCCATAGCCCCAAGCATGTAACGCCTCTTGCCATCTATCATGTAGCCTCTTTCGAGAGTGCGTGGGTAAAAAAACAGATGGATAGTTTTTTAAATATATCATAACAAATAAATATAAATATAAATAAAAATAATTTAATTTTCATCCAACAAAACAAAACTTACCTTTCATGCATCAAACAAATCAATCAGTCACAGCATTTCAAAAAAAAAAAAAGGGAATTTACAAGCAACGCACAATTTTCCTTCAAAAAAGGACCAACGAGAGAGAGAGAGAGATAAAATACAAATCACAAATTAATTTCAGCCGCGTTCAATTCCTCCCACTCCACAAGCATAATGCATTACAACTCAAGCCATTTTCATAAAAAAATTCTAAAAATCTTCCTAAAAAAAGTTGAAAAATTAAATGACTACAAATTAAAATAGATAAAAAAAAAGGGGAAGAAGCTCTGATCCACAAGACCACAACTAAATTGAAATAAAAAATAAAAAACGGGAAAAAAGCTACCTTTTATCTTACATCTAAGGGTTAAAGATCCGCGCCCCGCAGCTGCATTTCCACTCCAAAGGTTTATAGTTGGAATTGTACTGACTGTATGCCGGCTGATCAGGCGTCCGGCCATCTCCAACCCCCAGCCGGCTAACCTTGCCATTCGGGACCGGCATTGTTGGCACCTGGACCGCCTTGCAGGGATTGCAAGCGTTGCAACGGTTGTGGCAGCTCGGCGGCGTCGATCCCAACCGGATCTTCTCCTCCTGCACCACCTCCCAATTCCATAAATCATCCATTCCACCACCAAATCAGAGCAAAGCTCTAAAGTTAGAAAAAAATATTGCGGATGAATTCGAATTTGATGTTATTGTGATGATATTCAATATAATACCATCAGAATTCTAACAATCTGCACAAACAAATTCCGCACCTAAAAAAAAGAACAAATGATAAGAAAAAATGCAAATGCGAAGGTACCTTAAAAGGAGGGGAACTCAGGAGATGCCATCGGCCGGCATAGGAGACGGAATGGTGGAGAAGAAAGAGGTGGAGAAGTGCTGTGATGAAGAAGACGCCATGGCTCATGATCAGCGACCTCATTTCTCCATTAGAGAGAGAGAGAGAGAGAGACGGAACAGAGGAAAGGAGCTACAGAAACAGAGAGGTTTTGCTATGGGGCATTCTTTCCTTCATGTTATTTTTCCAAGGTGATATCTTCAAGGGGGGGATATAAATGAGAGTCGCATTCACTGTGTTAGGAAAATAAGAGGGCTTGGAAAGGCACTAGACAAGTGAAAGAAACAAGGGGGAAGAATCCATATAAACTTATACAGGAACCAAACCTCTCTCTCTCTCTCTCTCTCTCTCTGTCTTTCTGTTCCATTGAAAGTTGGCGAGACCATGAAATGGCAACCGAAAGAGCTAGTGCGCTTGAGGTGCATTGAATGCCTTAACAATCACTTTCATCTGGGTCTGCGGGTAGGAGACTTTGACTACCAACCAAATGAATGAAAGAATAAGTAGGCTTTCAAGTATCGTGACACTTTGATTTGGTGGGCTGAGCACTTTGAGCTCGATGCTAAGATATAAAATTCAAGATGGGAATAAATGTGTGGTACTGTGTTTAATTAAGAGGTTGTTTGGTTATCTGGAAAAAAAAAATATATACAAAGTAAAATAAAATAAAGTGTATTATAATTGTAGTGTAATATGTCTCTAGTTGGATGTTTGATTGTCTGCAAAGTAAATAAGGGGAAATTAATTTTCCTGTTTAACTGTATATATATGCAACTTAAAATAAAAAAAAATATTATATTCAAAATAATTGAAGTTCTATAGTTTTTTATAAAAATAGGTACTAATAAATAATTTTTTAATATTTATTTAAAAATTTGTAATAAAATTCATGTGCATTATGAAAATGATATGTCATAAAGATATTTTTATCATTAATTACAAATCTCAGTGCATTTTTAATAAAAGATCTTTCAAATTCATATTTAAGATTATTTGGGCCTTGATTTTAACTAATTTATTGTTAAACTAACCAACTCAATAAGAGAAGCCCAATGATTTTAAAGTTAATCAAATACAACACCATCCAAGCCCAGATAAATTGTTATTCTGTTTGCAATTGGTCACAATACCAATTCAAGTGACACCAATTATTTATGCCTACGTTTGGAGTGTGCCGAAGGTTCCCTGTATGAGTCTCCAAAAAACACACACTAATTACTATGTTTAGGTATTAGATACATACATACATAATAATTTAGTTACATTTATGTAAATTTTCCAAAAAAAAAAAGATATTTACATTCATAACGCCTAATTCTCATGTATTTACAAATCAAACACTTAATCCTTACGTTTTCCATTTATAACACCCACACCTTCTATATCACATAAAAAGTGAGAGCTGAAAAACAAAAATGCTTTCAAGCTTGAAACTTGTCCAGAAGGCTATCTATCTACCCTCTTCTGATTCAAGCGACGTTCATTTCGACGGCCACCTGCTTGAGCTGCATGACTGAAGTGAAACACCGCTCTTGAACCACTTTCACCTCCGCCGGTCCTATTCACGAAAAATTAATGTGTAAGTTCACTGCATGCAGAAATATGTATGATGAACCAATCAAAATACTCATTCCACCAAAAGTGTATGTCAGTTGACCCATTTTAGTTTTTTTAAAAAAAATTATTAGACAGTGCACGCAAATTACGTTAACTGTCCGCACAGAATAATCACTCCCTATTCACAGCCAAACCCTAGCATCCACCACCATAAAGATATTGATGACACAGAGATACTTAGAGCCCGTTTGGGGCAGCTTATTTGGTGCGATGACGTTTTGAAAACTCACCTGACATATTTGGTTAAACTACGTTTTGACAGCTTATGCGTTTTTAAAACGAAAAAAACTGTGTTTTCACACTGCCCCAACTAGGTGCAGTGAGAGCTTATTGACAATTGTCTAGTTTTTCTAAAAAAATAAAAATTTGTAATAGTCATCGTACCTAACTTATCAACAGATTATTTTTAATCAACTTATCAACAAATTATTCAATAAGCTACACCTCCCCAAAACATACTCTTAATCATGCATATTTATAAAAAATAAAAATGAATTCTAGAAAATTAGAAATCCTCTGAAACTGGATCTCAGTGGGGCCACCTGGGTAACAAGTAGAGAAAATATGTCGAAGGTCAAGTTGTCAAAATCAATTTACTTTTCGTATGAGGTAAATGCATCCATCAATATTGGAGGATATAAAGAGAGGACAAGGAATAAAGAAGAAAATCAAAAGCCTTTTAAAAGTGATAAAGTATGATATATCAAGTAGTTCATCATAATGGCCATGGGGCATTTAATATAAGGGAAAAAGGAACAATTTCTTAACATTTCTAGAGTTGAGGGAGTCCAACTGGATGTATTTTGGCAAGTCAGTGACCGACCCAAATCAAGGTGAACATTTATTTGAATAGTGAGCCACATTTCTTAAATGTAGCTTGATTCCTCATTATTTTATTATCCAACCACCGTGATTACCTAGATTTGTTGCTATAAAAAATCAGCTAATTAGTTTCAAACATTTTTCAAAGTAAATTTAAGCTCAGATTTGTGACTGTTTAGCATCATTATAGGTCAGAGACAGGTTGTGCGTCGAATAATTTTGATATAAGATGTTTGAGTTAATATTAATGTCGCCTATAAGTTGCTGCAAATATTTTAAGTCGACATTAGCATTGACAAGTTGTTAACGTAATATCTTCACTTAATAGCATTGAACTGGCGATGGTAATGTCAGATTTGCGACTGTCATAAGATGGTAGTGTCGACGCATGTGTCCTAAAATTTTAATCTTGTGCACCCCAGCTTATTCGCACCCTCTTCAGTGTTTGATAGGCAGCTCCAGTGAGAGCACTTCTCCAATGAGTGTTTGCAGCTTTTCTATGGCGAAATCATGTCTCCGGCGAGCCCTCATCCACTCTAAGTTTAGGTGAGCTTCTCTTCTCATTTTCCGATCTTCTCGTTCATTTTTTTTCCCTAAAGATTGCTTCTTTTTGGGCGAAAATATTAAAGTTTTGGTGTTATTATGTAATACATAAGAATTGTCTGGTTTGCAAGAAAATATTGAAGTTTAGTTGTTAGACATGTAATACATAAGACTTGTCCGATTTTCATAGATAAAATTGATGTTTGGTAGATATGTAAGGTATAAGGTTTAAGAAATGTATGAAAAATTTGAAGTTTAGGTGTTCGATATGTAATACATATGAGCTGTGTGAAATGTATGTAGAAAAATGGAGTTTACATATGTTCTACATAAGAATGGTGCGGTTTGTATGTGAAATATTTACAACTTTAGGTATTAGATATGCAATATATAAGATTTGTGTGGTTTGTACGTAAATATTGAAATTTAGTTGTTAGACAAGTGATACATAAGAATTGTGAGATTTTTATGGAAAAATGGAAGATTAGGTGTTAGATATGTAAGGTAAAAGGTCTAGGGAATGTATGAGAAAAATTAAATTTAAGTGTTGGACATGTAATACATAGGAGTTGTGTGAAGAGTATGTAAAAATGGAATTTGGGTTTTTACTTATTTTCTATATAAAAATGGTGTGGTTTGTATGTGAAATATTTATAAGTTTAGGTGTAAAAAATGTAATACATAAGATTTGTGTGGTTCCTATGTAAATATTGAAGTTTAGTAGTTAGACATGTAATACATAAAAATTTTATGGTTTTCAACATATTTTTAAGAAAGTACATTTTTATAATATAAATATTTTTTTTTGCAATAAAATGATCTTTAAATCTAAGAATACTAAATTTTTTTTATTGAGTAATAGAAGTGATTAATGAGTCTTAGCCAAGGACATAATAGTGGCCTTGGTGTTCATGGAAGCAAAATTTTAAGGAAAATTTACATACATACACATAATTCCTATGCATCTACATGCTTTTAAAGTCTTACACATATCTAACCTTGCCTATGCATGAAAAGTTGTATTTCACTTTATAAAAAGTTAGAATAACAATATTTTTGATGTGATATGAAAATTTTGGATGTTATAAATATAGAAACAAGAGTTTAGGTGTTAGATAAATAAATACAAATTATGTGGTATGAGTATAAATGTTCCTTTGTTCTCTTATTATGATCAAAACTAATCATATTAAAGTTACTAGTGGGCTAAATACAACTAATTTTTTGCATGTTCCCATGTCTTCAAATGTGCAGTTCTACCATTAGCTTTATCCTTGCTTATCTTCTATTGGCATTCCATTTTAGTGGCATTATCATCAAAGTAATTCATCCCCACATCAACTTTAGTAGTTCTCTTCCATATCTTCTTACATCTTATATCATGTTGGCTCTTTTGCCATCTCTTCTTTTGTCATTCAATTTTTCTATAATAAAATGAACTTTCAATCTCTGCAATATTGAAGTTTAGGTTTTGTATACGTAACACCTATGTAATACATAAGAATTGTGTGGTTTGTATATAATAAATTGAAGCCTGGGTGTTTGATATGTAATATATAAGAGTTGTGTGGTTTGTATGTAAAAAATTAAGCTTAAGTGCTCGATGTCTAATACATAAGATTTTTATGGTTTCTATGTTAAATTTGAAGTTTAGGTATTACATATGTAATGCATACAAATTGTGTGTGGTTTGTATGTAAAGATTAAGGTTTGGGTGTTAGATATCCAATACATAAGAAATTTATGTACGATTGATATCTTAATATATTAATCCATAAATCTGCATATATACAGTAAATGTATATTCAAAATTTGAGATTATGGATGTATAATAGGTTATATCCACAAAGAAAAAGACTCCTTGATGAGTTCTTGCATGGTGTTGAGGAATTTGTGCAAGTGAAATCACAACTGTCCATTTACTTTTCAGAATGTAAGTTATGACACCATTCTGTGAAGCACAAAACTTAAGCGTACCTAACACCTGAAGAAGTCAGGTTAAATCTACCGCAAGAGACATAAACCAAATTTTTGGTATTGCTCTACATATTTTGAGTATGTATCAGATGTTCATATTATTATATTGGTGTCTCATCAAGTTATGCTCCTCTAACGCAATAGGATCTTGGCACATACAAATAACTAACTTATGATGCCTATAGGGCTCATTTTGTTGGGATTGCTCATGATGAAAATCAAACACCAAATAATGAAACACAACAATTCTATGATTTATTGAATATTGCACAACAATCTTAGTAGAAAGGTTGCACTATGCGTATGACGTTATATGTGACGCTGAGAATGTTGAGCATCAAATCTTATTTTAATATGAGAAATGAATGTTTCAATCAAGTAGCAACATTACTAAAGAAGACGAACCCTACACAAAATTTAGTTCCGGATGAACTTTACAGAATCAAAAGGATAGTATCGAAGTTTGGGTTAATATCTGAGAACATGGATTACTACATTAATAGTTGCATGGTATGTTATAAGGCCTATGCAATGGATACTAAATACATATTTTGTGGTGTTAAGAGTTTCAAATTAACCAAGGGGTGAAAGAGTAAAAATAAAAAAAAAAATATCTCATACAAACTTCTATTCTATTTGTCGTACATACATCAGCTTCAGAAACTTTTCATTGATATGCATATAACTCCTCACATGAAATGACATACCATAAGGTCTGTTGATATTAAGTCTTTGAGCCATCGGTTGCACGTGGAAGCCTGGAGATATTTTAGTCATAATTATTCTAACTTTGCATCTAAATTACACAATATTAGACTTGATTTATGTTCAGATAAGTTCAAACCTTATAATCATGTCACAATACCATATTCAAGTTTGTTAGTAAGTACCGTGTCATATAATTTGCAACTTGATATGAGCAGGATTATGTCGTTCTTATTTTTTGTTTTGATCATATTTTAGGTCCACAAAGTCTAAATGAAAAAAATTGATGTCTATTTATAGCCTTTGATAGATGAGTTTTAAATATTGTGAGAAACATGAATGTAAACTTATGACATTGTTATGAAACATAATTTATAGTTGAAAGCTACTCTTACATGGACAATTAATGATTTCTAGACTTAAGGGAAACTATCTGATTGGAGTACTTCCTGAAAATTGGTTTATCCTTATTGAATGGATATGTCGAAGGCATTCACTTTAAAGCATGAAAGAAAAAAATTCTTGTTAGAAGGCTATCAAAAACTTCTAGCCCACAATCACCGATTAAGAAAGAATAGAGACACCTTCTTAAAAAATAGAGTTGAAAAATAAGTACTCCCTCAAGATAATTGGGTTGAATTCTGACATATGATTAGCGAAGTACCAAATATCACCTAGAGACTAAAATTACCATCAAATAGTCTTATGGATTTCAATGTTACACATAATTGGACAAAGCGAGATAATTTTTGAGATCTTCCATATTAAATAACTAATTTGATTAGATATAATCTCGATGTTATGCATATTGAGAAGAATTTTTTTTAATAATATCTTTTATACTGTGATGGATATTAAGAGTAAAACTAAACTAATGTCAAAATAAGATTGTACTTGAAGGAGTATTGCAAAATTAGACATTAGAATTTTAAGAGACAAATGTCGATAAAATAGTAAAAGCCAAAGCTACACACTATCTCATATTGGACCAACAAAAAACAATTTGTGAATGGATGCACTTTCTGAAGTTTCCTAGTGGTTATGTGCCAAACTTGTGCCAATGTGTTAACTTAGAAACAATAAAGATATTCAGCATGAAAATTCATGATTGCTAGATTTTTTTTTGTGGTGCTTATTACTAACTACATTAAGTGTTTTGTCAGAATAAGTACTTAATTCATTGATCGAAATCAATGCATTCTTCAAAGAGTTGTGCATAAAGAGCCTGAACATTGACTCATTAAGAAATCTTGATATGATTATTCAATTGTTATCATGCATGTCCTATTGAGTGTCATATTTCCATTTAATTTTAATAGATAAAGATCATTTTTTATACAATATGCCCAAGTTTTTTTAGGTCTATCTCTGCCTTTCTTAACATAAGTCAACTCTAAAACAACTACCTCTTGATGTGTCAAAGTAAGTAAAAGAAATGATTTTTTACATTTTTTTTAACTATTAATGTAAAATTCCAATTAATCCTTAGTTATTATTATGTAGGAGGAGTACAGACACTTCCAAGACACACAGATGCAGACAGAGTATGAGACCCCGATAAACGCCAGTAGCAGTTGTTGCTAGTTTACCACCCTACAATCTAATTTTGAGATTTGGAGGTAGGCAATAGGGATGAAGATTTGGAGGTAGGCATTAAAGGGTCCTCATCTCTCACATAGGCTCATACCTATGGATATAAACGATCTTTGTTCGAAAGCATCAGCAAACTCTAACTCTTTGGAGTTTACTCCAAGTACAATTTAAACTCATTTATCAGACAATATCAAGATGCAGCAAACTTCTGTTCCATATTTTTTTTCTTCAAGATGCCTCAATATTTACATTTTACATTTAGATTTTATATATTTGTAAGGAAATATGAATGTTAAAAATATTTATTTTTAAAGTACAAATTAATGTCTAGTATGTCGTTTATTGATTTATGTTATGTCTTTCTTTCTCAATGAATGATGAGAAGGCTCCATCCCTGAACCTGATGAGCCTTTATATTTTCAGTCAGACTTTTTAGTGATTTTTTCCGAGGACCACTGATGGTTTAGCCTCACATAGCTGGCAGCAGAGCGGCAGATGCATTAATAAGCATTTAAGATAAAAATGGCAGGTTAAAAGCTGCTGCCACATTATTGGAGAGGAACAGAAACTCCGTTCGGCAATTAATATTAAGAAAAAAAGGAAATTTACATACATAACGCTTGTAATTTATATATTTATGAAATGACTAATTTGATAATTTATAAGTAGGGGTGTGAGCCGCTCGT
>NEWO01000108.1:521809-549232 GCA_003013225.1 Phalaenopsis aphrodite | reverse complement strand
TTAACGAGCCGAACACGAGCTGTTCGCGAACAACGAGCCGTTTTGACAGCCCTATTTATAAGAATAATAATATTTTGGTGTCATAATTAATCTAGGCATGAAAAAATATATTTTATTTTTAAGAAGATAATAATTATGATATTGTTGAGGTGATGTTAATTTTTTTATTGTTATAAATATAAATATGAATGTTGAGGTGTTAAATTTGTAAATATATAAGATTTGTTTGTTATGTAAATATCTCTTAAAATAAACAAGACCACAACTTTTTGATTTTTTTTAATAAAGAAAATGATGCAAACATATCTACATATAATACTCCATGAAAGTACTTAAGTGGCATATTTTTTAAGTTATTATTTAAATACATAATTTTACAGTTTTATTTCTAATCATAATTTTGATATCTAAGGAAGTATTTGTTAAGCTAACAATAATGTACTTGGTAACCGAATTATTTTATTCTATTGAGATGCATAATTCTGGTATTAAAAATTTATTTTTTTGATGAATGCTAATTCACGACCGTAGAGTAATAAATTATTATTGTTGAAAGATCTCGAAAATACTAATTATTATATTACATATTTGTTATAACTCTATATTTAGAGGGTTATGAATTATATGAGGGACATTGAGAATCTCTATTTATTTCCCTTCTTAAATTAGAGAGATTAGCTGTATCTTATATTTTGTTATTATTCATTTCCTTTTTTACTGTATTCTATTTTTATTGCTTTTCTTACAAGTAAGTCTTGTAATGAGTATTTATACCCTTCTTTTCATCAATAAAATTAAGTCCTCTCACATCTTTTTTTATGGTATCAGAGTCATACCAATCATCTTCGGCATGACGACTTCTTCTTCTTCCTCCCAACTGTTCCAACTAGAATTGATGATACTTCCTCCTTCATCACTGGCCACAAACTCAACGGTCAGAACTACCTCCAGTGGTCTCAATCCGTCATGATGTTTATCTGTGGCTGAGGCAAGGACGACTATATCACCGGTGATGCCGGCACTCCGACCAAAGTTGACCCAAAATTATGGACATGGAATGTAGAAAATCACATGATCATGTCGTGGTTAATCAATTTCATAACCAACGACATCGGCGAAAATTTTCTTCTCTGCAACATGGCCAAGAGTATTTGGGATGCTGCTCGAGAGACATACTCTCACTCAGATAACATATCCAAGCTCTTTGAGATTGAGTCAATCCTCCACGATCTTCGCCAAGGTGATCAATCTGTGACTCAATATTTTAATGCACTCTCACGTTGCTAGAAGCAGGTTGACATGTATGAAGTCCATGACTGGTCATGCACTCCGGACACCAACTTATACCGTCAAATTATCGAGCAAAAAATGATATTCAAATTCCTTCTCGGCCTCAACAACTATCTCGATCATCTTCGCTCTCGTTATTAAGCTCAAACCACTACCGAGCATTCGTGAGGTCTTCTCCGAGGTTCGCCACGAAGAAAGCCGCCAGAAAGTCATGCTTGGGTCTATCTCCACCTCGCCCAATCTCTCCATTGACACCTTCGCCCTTGCAGCTCGGGTTCCTCCGCCTTGACACAACAACAAACCATCACGCAAAGGTCGTCTCTGGTGCGACCATTGCCGCAAACCAGGTCATAATAAAGACACGTGTTGGGTGCTTCATTGAAAGCTAGCCGATTGGAAGTCTCGGTCTGATCGCGCTCCTCCGTGCCACTAGCGCCGTCTCTGCTGATGACCTTCCTGCACCAACGCTCAGTCCATTCAGCAAAGAGCAACTAGATTTTCTGCACAAACTGATCGACAAACCACCTGATCTGGCTGTTCCCGACCCCATCGCCAAACTTAACACCATCAAAATCCTTCTCTCACTTGCGGCAAATTAAGACTGGTAGCTTCATCAAGTTGACCTTAAAAATGCTTTCCTAAATGACGATTTGGAAGAAGAAGTTTACATGAAAGCACCTCCCATACTAGAAGCATCCTTTCCAAGCAACAAAGTCTGCAAACTCCAAAAATCATTGTACGGTCTCAAACAATCTCCCTGAGCATGGTTCGATAGATTTGCAAAATCAATGAAAAAACACAGGTATACTTAGTGTCAGACAGATCACACACTCAAGTGAAAACCTCTCTCGAAAAGAAGATTGCAATTCTAATCGTATACGTCAACGATATCATCCTCACTGGAAATCACGAAGAACTCACAAATCTGACAAAGCTTCCACTCAGGAATTTGAAATCAAAGACCTCGGAAACCCAAAGTTCTTTCTCGGCATGGAACTGGCTCGATCAAAACGAGGAATATTTTTGTCACAACGGAAATATACATTGGACCTGTTGAAGGAAACATGTATGCTCTGTTGCAAACCCGTCGATACTCCAATGGATCCCTACAAGAAGAGCAGCACTGAGAAAAATAACGCACTTGCGGATAGGGGGAGATATCAACGACTCATGGGGCGACTCATCTATCTCTCACACACACTACCCGACATTGGTTTTTCTGTTAGTGTTGTTAGCCAATTCATGAACAATCTTACGGAAGAACACATGAATGAAGTCTACAAAATCCTTAGATACCTCAAGCTGACTCCAGGCAAAGGGCTACTGTTTCAAATGAATAAGGATCAAAGTATGGAAGTGTATTCAAACGCAGGCTAGGCAGGGGATGTCTCGGATCGACGATCGACTTCCGGCTATTGCACTTATGTTTGGGGAAACCTAGTCACTTAGAGAAACAAAAAGCAATATGTGGTATCAAGAAATAATGCTGAATCTGAATTCAGAGCTCTTGCACTACTGATCTGCGAAGGAATGTGGATTCAAAGAATACTCACTGAACTCGAAATGCTAACTGAAAAAAAATGTTAATCTAGAATGCGACAACCAAGCAGCCATCAGCATTGCAAAGAATCCATTACACTATGACATAACGAAACACATCGAGATCGGTCGACACTTCATCTCAGAAAACATTGAGAGATGAGTCATCGAACATTGAGAGATGAGTCATCGAACTGACATCAAACTACAGATATCCTCACTAAGCCTCTCCCAAGAATCAACTTTGAAGAATTATGTAACAAGTTAGACATGTACAATATGTACAACCTAACTTGAGTGGGAGTGTTGAAAGATCTCGAAAATACTAATTATTATATTTCATGTTTGTTATAACTCTATATTTAGAGGGTTATAAATTATATGAGAGGTCTTGAGAATCTCTATTTATTTCTCTCCTTAAATTAGAGAGATTAGTTGTCTCTTATATTTTGTTATTATTCCTTTTATTTTCTACTGTATTATGTTTTTATTGTTTTCCGTACCAGTAAGTCTTGTAATGAGTATTTATACCTCTCTTTTCATCAATAAAATTAAGTCCTCTTATATATTTTCAATTATGTTAGCATTGAATTAGAATCCATCACACCCAAATTAAAGAAGATGACCAGTAGGGACACCAGAAGTTTTTATGTAGAAAATCCAGAAAGGAAAAAATCATGGGGCTTTGGCTTAGGTGATGTTTCACTAAGCCTTATCCCACAAGCGAGCAGGAGTAACACGGTTTTTCGAGTTACACCTTTGGTGGGTGGAAGAATTTGTTGCCCTGAGGTGGAGAGCGATCGCAAGGGGAAGTGACTGTTATAGCTTCAGTGCACCGTCTTCGGGCTCGGCACAACGTTCGTTATGATATGTCGATTCATAGGTTGCTTCGTGATTTTGCAGTGTCGGTTATCGCTTTGCACGGTGCTTCTTCGTGAGGAGCAAGAGTCAGCTGATGGTGGTCGGTGGAGGTCGGCGAGTGGTGGTCGACAGTGGTCAGGGGCTGTAGGAGCAAGACATACGTTGGATTGTCAGTGCAGAATGCTAGATTTCAGGTTCTTCATCAGGCTCTGGTCTCTCTCTTGCTTGGGGTCTAGCCCCTTCTCGAGAGAAGGATAGGACTTTATTTGAAAAATCCAAGTTATAAATAAGAAAGGAGTTCAGACCACTCTGTTCGACCGCCCGAAGAGATGTTCTTAGTTGGATGACGTTCAATAGACATTTTAGTGTCTTAAGGATATTAAAATTGAGCAATATTTAGCTCATTAGATTTGTCATGTTGAGACGTTTGATTTGACTATAAACTTGTCAGATTCAAAATGTGTTTGTCATTCCAATTATGCAAATATCGTTTAATAGCTTGATCTAGGATAGATTTGACTTGGATTTAAACAAATATCCTTTTATGAATATGAAAGAATCAGATGTGGAACAAAGGGATTCAAATATTAGGTTGACTAAACTAAAAGATGCTACAACAACTTTCATAAACCAATTCAATTGAATAGCATCATTTGTGGCCGTAGAATTTTACAATAATTAGGCTTATTTCATAAATTAAACAAATTGACTTCTGCGATTAAATTGAATCTTATAATTTTAGAAATGCTAAGAAATGGCTAAAGTTCGTGGCTTACACTGCTCTATATGAACTTTTTATATTAAAGTGTTGCTACTTTTATGCCAACAAATACTTTAGACTTTTGAGACAATAAATCAAATCAATTAGCAGGACGAACTTGGGTCCAATAATTATGCACAGCCAACATTTGCTCGATCATAATGCTGGTTTTATTTGTTAAAAAATTAAATAATATTTATTAGAGTTTATGACCTGAATTTTATTGGGAAGGTTTGAATTGAAAATCTTACAGCTTATGTGATGCAATTATGGGAAAACTTCTATTAAGAACTGCTACCCCATGATATGACAAATTATTCCGTACGGACACTGCAAGCATATACCGCATGCAGGATGCATGTGGTATCTGATCTTGGCGGTCCATCACAGCAGAGGTGGGGCACACTTTCAAAAATATTTTTTAAAAAAAATTCCATCTCCGCATTGATGAACTGTCGAGATCGGACACATCATGCAGTGTCGGCACGGAATAATTTTTCCCATTATATGGGTCCTTCATTTCTTTTCACTCTCATCAATCTTTATATGTAATTATTGTTTGATGGATAATATGTTATGTAGCAATCGAATCTTTCGTTTCACTTTGCAATTTTTTTCTTTCCATATAGTTAATTCCTTTTTTATGCTCATAATTTATCGTAAGATTTGTCACATAAATTTTGGTGTTTCTTCAATTTTCTGATGTTTATCTTTCGTTATTATTTGTTGAATCATTTTTAGGGCATAGGGTCCAATATTGTCCTTGAGTTCATGCAACCCGGGAAAGATCCGTGTTAAGGAGAAGATGCAGAAGATGACGAATACACAATATAGTACTAATGTATTACACTGATTTAGGCCACATTTCTTTTTCAACAAACGAAAAAGCCCCTAAGAAAAAAAAAAGAAAAAACATCAGTTATCTTATTAAAGATGACATCAGTATCAAGCAACCGGTTAACTGTCAGTAAACTCACATAATCGGAAGAAGAAAAAAAACAATAGAACAAATTATACCAACAAATAATCATTTTAGCTGCTCAATTAGAACATGCGAGTGACGTTCCAACTTCCATTAATATGTTCATTCAACAGAGAGCCACATTAATAACGTAAATTTCACAGGAAGTGTTTACAAATGAGCTTTTGAGCCTTAATTAATTCTCAGGAGAATCAAAGAATGCAATATCCAAACTAAGCTCAATTATTCAAGCCTAAAATGGCGTTATTAAAGGAGAGAAAAGTATCACAAGTAAAAAACTCAAATAAGTTGTCAATCAGTTACCAAGAGGAATGTTTGCGATAAGCTGTTGTGCTTCTAGAACAAGCCTATGAATCACTTCAGCAGCTGGAAGAATCTCCTTAATAAGCATCACTCCAGCACCAGCATACATTACCATGCTTTCTATGTCCCCAGTTGTGGTCGCATTCGGAACAGTGCCGGCAAGAAGTCGTATTTCTTTCAGCTGTCAAGGAGAATATAAGAGCTTAAGAAATAAGTAGCCGGCCCAACTACAAATGATAACTCTGTCCTATTACACACAAAAGAATGAAAAAAGAGCATAAATTAAAAGCAAGAAAAGAGCTAACAGAAGAAGCAGCTGGTGTATGTAAGGTCAGGACTGGAAGGTGTGAGAAGTCATGAGCCGGCCTAAGAGCTTAGAATTATCAAGACAGGTGCAAACCGAAGAGTCATACCAGTCTAATATTTACAAAAATTCAAAAAATCATTCAAATAATTAAGAGAAAATTTCTCAAACATCATCTAAACATATATACAAAATTATTAGTTTGTGGTAACATTTTTTAATAAAAAAACTAAAAACAAAATACAATGTTTTCCTATTACTTATTTTAATTAGCTTTTTACTTTATAAATAAAGTCTCTTTTGTGCGCCATTTAATTCAAACGAGTTTTTCTTCTTATAGATATTTGAAGAACATATTCAGTTATACAATAAATTAGTGAATTATTATAGTTATATTGCGCAATAAAAGTTTATGCATATACTCTAACATGCATGTTGTTTAAAATTATTAATTCATATTAATAGTTTGTCTTATTAAACTTTTAAACAGTTTTGTTTCATTTTAAGAAGTCTTGGGAGCAATACTACAAATTGTACCAATAAGAAACGCCGTTGCTATTTGCAAGCCTTTTTCTTTTTCATTTTTCTTTCAATCATTGAAACATATGTTAAACTTTTAGTGCAAATAAATACATGAAGCCTTTTTAAAACATTAAACATTTATTTAATTTTATCTATATTATCATCGCCTAATCCTTACAAACATTCACACATTTAAGATTTAAAGAACTGATTTATTTCAGATAAAAAAATAATTACTTAATTTAAATTTCAAATATCTATATTGTAATCTAATCCTTAGCCACCACCTCTTTTATTTTAGCGCCTTTAAACATAACAATGATTTTAAATTTATGTTTTAATATTTTATTATTAATTTCTAAATAAATTTTTTGTACTAACTTTCTCCTTATATACTCTTACACAATCTTTATTTTAACTTCATCAGGACCCAAGTTTCTAAAATAATCATTATATGAAGTCAGTATTATTAACAATAAATTAACATTTCATCTAATCAATTAAATTTAAAAATTTTCAATTTTTAACTTAAATGTTACTTTTGTAAAATATAGTACTATTTACATCTTTATATTTGTTCATCCAATTAAAAAAAAAACATCAAATAGATCTCTTTTTACTCAATCCCCTTTCCTTTTCCTTTTTAAATCTTCTCCTCTCAAATCAAATCCCATGTATTTCTTCAAATTTAAAGTCACCCTCGGCTGGTGTATTTATACAAAGTAAATGAATACTAATTAATGGTTTACCTCGAGTCTTTTCTTTCTTCCTTGTTGCATGTTAACGAACCTGGACCTTCTAATCCTGCAATTCTTAAAATGTTTGACATCTGATTTTTGACAATAATTAATAAAAATAATATTAATACTAAATAAACATTAAAACGAAGTAATTACTTATGGAATTAAAATCACAAACTTTAATTCAAATGTTCGGCTCGTCCTAGTCTCCTGGACTCACACTTCACTGTTTGGTGAGGTAGATACTCGTCAAGTTCGCACGCTTACTTGCCTAGTACTACTCATTTTTCACACTCGATACTTGGTCCGCACGTAGTGTCATCAATGTTACCTCCACATAGGTCTTCATCTATCTCAAAATGCACGACTTCTCTCGTACACGTCTCCACTTCGTGTGTGTGACTTTGTCTCTCGCACTTGCCCACTCTTGTTCGATATCTCTGCCTCACACGAGACGAGTCTTGGATCTTATTCATCTCGCTTGATTTGTTCGAGCAACTGCTCTCCATTTCGTTCGCTCACTCTCTCCGACTTAGGATCCACAATTACTCCAACAAATTATAGAAGTTAGCCTAAGAATGGATTGATAATTAATTATTGATCGACTCTAGTAACCAAACAATGATGCCCATGTGTGGATTGAAAAACTGTGACAACAAAGGATATATCTTTGACATAATAATAGAGATCGATAGATGAAAAAGACGGAGACCACTGAGATGATAAATGCAAGTACTCAAAAATAAAGGGAGGTTCAAAGTAAAATTGACTCTAATACTGTTAGAAAGAAGAGAACTATAAGGAATCATATCTTTATTAAAGTTTCTCACTAACACTAGCATATGCGTCCATTCATATAGAATGGAAAAAAAAAACAATAAATAAATAATATATATATATATATATATATATATATATATAAAGATAAACCCTACGAATAAAAACTCAATAAGGCAATTTGACAATGCACTTTTGATTGAAAAGTTGAATCAGCTACGTGTTCATGCAAAAACTAGGGTAAAATCATGAATAGAATGACCCATTATCCTAAATCTCAGCAAGATCATTATAGATACTTTTAGGAATCTCTAAATATTATTGCATGTGAATTTACAATTATCAATCATACTTCAAGGCCGTGAAAATTTAAGCTGTGTCATAGGAGCAAACCTTCCCGTGGATTGTAGAATGGCCTATAATTGGCTGGTTCACCTCAGTCTCGTTATCAGGTAGACGCCTACACTCATTGAAAAAAGGTGTCTCTAATACACGGTGAGGCGCATTGGGCCACCTTGAACGTCCAAATACATTAGTGTACTCGGTTTTCTCATACTCAACAAGTTTTTTTTTGTACAAAGTATGAGCAAAGCTTTCATTTGTGGCAACAAACCTGTAAAACAAATTATCATATATGAATAAGACTCATCAATTCAGTATCAGTATACAAATGAGAAGCATAGCAAAGACCTAGTTCCAAGACAAACACCATGAGCTCCAAGGGCAAGTGCTGCAACATAACCACGAGCATCTACTACACCGCCTGCAGCAATGACTGGGATATTCCGATTAGCTGCCAAGTCTGTTATTCTCGGTATAAGTGATATTAATCCCTCCTGCCAAAAAAGAATTAATTCTTGATAAATAGTCGTAGTGCTTTCAGCACTAACCAGTAGCATGAATGTTCCAAAATGCTAGAATAAGAAATAATCAATATTTAAACTACAAAAAATGAGAAAAATTAAAATGCTAAAAGGTTCTACAATCTATAAGCTGAATAAGTATCATTCCTGCAGGTTATCATAGGTATTGCAATATTTGGGAGAAAAGGCAGAAATTTCCGTAAAAATAAAAGACGTAAATAGCAGGGTGTTGATGTGTAAGGAGAATTGTAGCCTACTGCTACATCTTTTTGTGGTTGTCAAACTATTGGAAAAAAGCATTCTGGTGTTTACATATAAGAAAATAAGGGAATTAAAATACTATAGACGATCAAATTGGTTTTATGTTTATGCCAGCAACTTGCATTTAGAAAACCTAAGGTGTAGATATTTAAAGGAAAAAAAATAAAAAACTATACATGATTTTCTTGATCTTGATGGGCATGTTAAATATTAGTGCCAAGGCCCCTAATATCATAAGTGTTAATTTTGCCACAACATTATTTTAACCCATGGGGTTCCTTGGCCAACATCTGCTTCACAACATCTAGATACGTTGCTTGGGATCTTGTTAAGCAAAATTAGATAAGACTGGTGTTAATTGGTTGCATGCCTTGTATAGTTTTATTGTTTGGCTCGTTTTTCTTCAGAATAAACAAATTAAGGAGATCCATATATTTAATCACCCGATTCAAAAGAAATGAGGTATTGCAGCTAAACTTAAAAGCAGTTTTTATAGAATGGCTGTCTTCTTAATTGTATCTCACACTGTGCAAATAAAGAACAATTTCACATCCTTTCCCCAAAAGCATTAAGTTGGAGCCCTGTATATTATAAGAGTTTTTTATTTGCTTATCTAAAAATATTTGAACTTACCTTTTTGATAGTTCGTGTATATGGGACTTTGGGAAGATTGTATCCCTTTGCCCCATTTCTTTGAGCAAATGTTATTTCTTGATAGCTGATCAATCATTCTTTCATTTTTCAGGATGTAGATAACAATCAGACAAATTTTTTCTTGATATCTTCTTTTTAATTCAGTTTCTTCGGCATTTCCATTGTGTATCCATCAATTATTCTTTCATTTTAATTCAGATGAACAAATTGTTTCTTCTTAAAACTACAATAAGAGCAACTTATTATGGCATATTAATATCAAAGCCTTATGAAAAATTCGATGGAAAAAGGTATAAAATCAAGAAAATTTAATAGGTCACGGTGATATGGTGGAATGCACGGAGAATGACACATGTCTGGTCGCTATGATGCCTTCGAGCAGTAATCTGTTGGGCTTGGATTTGATCTTCCTATATGTTATCAAGAAGAAAAAAGAAGAATTTTATAGCTCAAACAATTATGGAGTTCGGAGAACCAACCATGATTATACAAGTTAAACATGAACTTATAAAAGGACTTTGCGGTTTTTAAAGATGTTTGAGACTATATGAAAGGTGCAATGAGATTGCAAATGAGAAGGCTCTCTTGACAATCTAACCATGACGGTTAAAAGAGACCATGAAGAAACAATAACAAAGAGTTTAGATTATTTGTAAGGTAAGAAATATTTGGATCCCTCATTTTTAGGCAGTGCTTTATATCAGTCCACCATTTAAATACACCATACTTCGGGTCTTTAGCACATTGTGTGATTTCAATATGGTCCCCTAGCTTGGTTTATGATCATCAAAGAGAACTATTTCTGTTGATAGCATAGATAATTTGTTAATTTAGCTTATTCTGGAATTTTTAATTTAAATTTGAATGAAATTAATGTATTATGACTAAAATACCATGATCCTCAAAATTTATCTTATTTTAGGACTGAATCATTTTCCAACAAGGTTGAGCCACTCACACCATCAACATGGGAGTAGAATGGAGGTGGGGGGAGAGATCATACAATTCTTATGATTAGTTCTCACAGGATTAAATTATTTTCCAATGAGGTTCCACTGGCATTGAAGAACACGAAGAAGAATAGAAGAGGCAGAGTCGATGAGAGGCATCCTTCATCCAGCATCATCCAGTTCAAAAAAACCTTATGTATAGGAAATCATTGAAAGTAACATCGTCGGAAATAAGCTAGCATTATGAACCAGTAAGAAAGATAATTTCTACATCAAAGGAAAAGGAGAAGGTAAATGGGCACAAAAGAAGTGTAGCATTTATCTTTTTATGCTTAATTGACAGTTATGTTAATAAAAGAATCTATGTGACGTGTGACCAAACATCCAAGATCAAAGTGGATGATATTCAAAATCCTATACCTATGTGTGTGGTCTCAAACCTCAGTGACCTACATGATATTTAACATTCTTTGTATATGACCAAAATTCTCTCTAATAAACTCTATTTGAGACACATAATTGTTTCACAAGCAAGAAGGCACATATACTAAATATATTTTGGTGAAATTAGTTACAGCATACAAAGATTTAAGAAGTGAAATTATGAAGATTAGCCATATGGATAAAATTTCAAAAATACTATATTCTTTGTCTCCATTCTCTGGGTATTCATTTGATACGGATCAAATTCAAAAAAGACTAGATTTTTTTGTCTCCCTTCTCTAGGTATTCCTTTGATATGATATCATACGGTAGTAATTCAAGTAACTTAAAAATATAAGAATTCAATTAACTTGTCGAAAGCCAGCTTATATCTAAACTGTGTCGCTGAGCTTAAAATTGTATGAGATGGCCAACACGCTTATAATTTACCGGTTAGTGGAAAACAATTGCAGAAGGTTCCCTGAACCAGTTATTGAATTTGGATTATAAATGATCCACTTCAACAGGTCTATTACACATGGTAAGAGAGTAAATAATGGTTCAAAAAAATTGATTTAGAAAATGGAGCGGCTATAAACTGAAGGAAAAGAAAAACAATAACAAGATGGGAAGGTAAAATTATTGTTAATAGTTGGTAACCAAAAGGAGCGGTCAGAGTAATTCGGTTAAAATTTCTTCAAAAAATTAAAGTAGAATTCAATGATTACTATACAGAGAGACATACAAATTGAAATGCAAATTGTTGAAAGAATGCAACTCTCTTACAGCCAAATAATTAAGCTAGGATCGTAATTATTAATAAGATATCCAGTTAGTCCTCCAAATAAATATATAATTAGATTCTAATTAAAAACCTTATATTGCAAATTCTTTTTTTCATATTAACCGGGTATAATACCTGGCCAAGAACATGCCCCCCTGCATCACGACTTTGAACAATAACGGCATCCACACCAGCATCAATAGCTTTGCGTGCATCCTCTACACAGCCAACCTGGATAAACAAAGAGGAAAGGGAAAGTTACCAGACTTTTTAAAGAGAATTGCGAAGTTTATGCCAATAAATTAAGTGGCTTCGAAATTAAAAACTCTGTAAACAAATCTCCAGATCTAGATAGTTGATCAAATGATTATCAGTAGAAAATGAGAAAAAATATACACGCAATTTATGAAATTGTGCATGGCTAATCAGATGGCCTTTAGAAAGATAAAGCACGCGACTTCATTACAACAAGAAAATAAATTTGCAAAAAAGAAGCTATATACATGAACATACAACAACAACAACAACAACAACAACAAAGCCTTAATCCCACTACGTGGAAACATAAAAGAAAAAAAAAGAATATAACTAGACCAGTATGAAAAAAATAACTGAAAGATCGTCAATAAATTTGGGGGAGATAATATAGTTCACAAAGCATAGTGGTGAGAAAGAATGATAAAAAAGACTAGAATAAAGATAATACCACATAAAATCTAGTAAAAAGTTGCAATGTAATTGCCAGTTCACATTAGCACTCATTATTATTTTTTGATATTTTATATTGTGGATGGATTTATAAAATTATTATTTAGTAACTTAATATGAAATGTCAAGTACTTTATTTGAAAATTTTGCTTGTTTATTACCTTGTTGAAGTACTCATTCAATTAATTTAGCCAACCCGAGAAAGAATATTGAAAATTTTAAGCAAATCAAGTATGAACGTAGTTCTCGAAAGATTTAGATCTAAATGATTCCTATCTAAAAGATCGAATATGACATTCGAAGAATAACGTACTATCTCGAAAGATAGAGACATTACCTTAAAATGAATTCAGTCATTTGAATAAGAGAAATCTTTGGGTCTACGAAACCAAGAATCTTCTCTTACCTTATAGGTGTAAGATAATGTTTATTTTGATTCTGATGTCTCGTTCCTACAATGACAAACCCATGTAGTTAATTACATATTTAAAACCGTAAGCCCTAAAAAAACCTCTCGATTAATATGCTAATTTGAATTGCCAAAGATCGGGTTTTCATAGTTTGACGGTCCAAATTGGAAAAATTAAGCTTCAAAGAATGTGACTTATAATCCGATGACATGTCAAAGGCCCGAGAGATAGGGATTTGATCACCCAATGGAGAGAATCTATACCCAAAGTAATGTCCGAATAGCCTTAGGAAAGGGGTGACAATGAGTTTGAACTGAGTTTGATTTGAATTGAATTTGAAATTTGAATAGAATTTGAACTGGATTTGAATTGAGTTTTGAAGTCAGTTTGAAGTCAAATGATCATATAAAAATACTTGATTTGACTGACGAAGGTGATCGAAAACCCTAAGTTAATGATAAAGTAAGGTAGGAATAGATTTCTAGATGTAAAATAAAACCTTAAACTCTATAAGAAATTCTATAGGTGAACGAACGTAAACTTCAGGAATAATATCCCCAGTCAATATGCCCATGGCTTTCCTTCCTCCCTAGAACATTAATATCCGTCGATTATGACCAGCCTCATAACCAGGAATCTCCCTTAAATGTTGGAGCATGGAGGATTTATATTTTCGTGGCAATTTGAAATGACTTTGTCGACAACCATGAGTTATTTCATTCTAAGGTATTCCCTCTAGTCTCAGGGGGCAGGTTTTTTGTTTTGCATGTCCCAATCCTTAGCACTAACTACGTACATAAAGTAACCAAGACTTCTATACTCAGACTAACCTGGGGTCAGTGTGTGGCCCTTGGTTTGGTGTCTAAATTAGCTAGCCTAAAGTTCGTGTCGGATCTACCTAGATTTTGTTCTCGTTCTTTGTCTTGGTGTTTTTTAGATATTTCTTTGAATTTAATATTGCATCAATGTCTCGTTTGATTCCTAGGTTTTGTCAGTCACACTAAGAAATCAGATTTTTTTTTAGGTTTGCGGAGAAAACTATCATTTTTTTTTTTGTTTTATGTTTTTTTTTTTAACTTGGAATAACATGTGAGATAACATGAAATAACATTTAAAATATATGATAAAATGTGGAACATGAAACAACATATGAGATAACATGTGTTTTTAGCCTTTAATTAGACTTGGGTCAAGGTCGGGCTGAAGTAAGTTGATTTTCCAACTTCTGCTAGCTCAAAATTGAGCTAGCGTATAATATGGGTTAGCTAATTTGCGTCTAGGTTGGACTTAAGTTGCCTCGAATTAAGTTGAGTTTGATTTAGATTGACTCGGGTCAAACTGGGTCAACTTGGGTTGAGTTGGATTAAGTTGGGTTGACCCAAGTTAACTTAAGTTTGATTTGGGTTTGACCCAGGTTAAGCTGGGTTAACCCGAGTTAAATTGGGTTGACTCGGGTTGGCTTAGGTCTGAAGGCAGTAGCTGAGCATTCTTGAGTCATCTGATTGGGTGACGGGTTGACGGTGGAGATCCATCGAACGACTAGTGAGCCACGGATCTCCGCTGGCGAAACAGTGTGACGATTTGTGGCCTGATCCGCGAACAAAGTTCGCGGATCGCTGACATGTGAAGACGATTTGCCTGGGTGCGACCACGTCGAGGAACCTCTGGGTGTGGTAACCCCAGGCCTGGCGTGACCATACCCCAAAGTATCTCGACATGACCATGTCAGGACAAAAAAAAAGGGCAGACTACTTTTTTGAACAATTTTGCTGCGTCGAACCAAGGGGTGATGTTTGTGCAAGTCGTATGTGACCAAACATGAGGTCAACAGTAAGAACATAGCTTGAGCTCTAAACAAACATGAACACCTTATAACATCTAAGTCAAATCCAATCCAGAACATATTTGGGTCAGCTTGGCTTGATTACACTTCGAGATTTATATAATATTATAGGCATGAGAAAAAAAGAAATGAAGATACATGAAAGTACTAAATTAATTAGATATCTATAAACTTTGATCAAGTTGAATCTAAGTATTGGGCAACAAAAAAAATAATTTACTGGAAACTGGAGGAATAATAAAAATGAGAATGTTAAGATGAATGCGGAAAAAGAGAAAAAACTAAGAAATTATCATAATAGAGGAATAAAGGGAGTACCATTTATTAAAAATAAGAAAGTAAAAAATATGTACCCATAAAACAAACATATAAAATTAATATTAAAATAATAAAAAACAAAGAGAGACTAACGGTAACATTTATAGAAGTTTTGAGACACAAACATACAAAAAGGAAAAAGGTTAACATCCTAAACAACACTCACTATAAATAATATTTTAATTTTGGGACATTTATATACATACCATGCAATTCCTATGTGCTTACATATCTGACACCTAAACTTCAATTTTTACATTACCACCCAAATCATTCATGTCAAATCAAAAATACCACAATTTCATATTTGAAAAAGTGAAATACATCTTTCTATGCATAGGTAAGGTGGCATATATGTAAAAATTGAAATTTATATGTTAGCTATGTAAAAACATAGAAATTAAGTGGTATGGATGTAAATCTTCCTTTATTTTTTGACAAATTTATTAAATTTTGGAACTCTTAGAAACTAACAAATAGAACATCACACATTATTATCAATTAAAGCTTTTAATTACTATGAGACCAGAAAAACTGATCTGAGAAGTTGTCGTTTAAAAGTTGTTGTTCATAAGCTGATATTTCAAAAGCAGTTGGTTTGTTTGAAAACCACAAGGAGATAAATAATATTTCATTAGAAAAAAAAAATAGACCCATAATGTAGGGGCTCTTTGTTGCCAGAAGCACTTAAGAGAGGCCATCTGAAAGAATCCTTCGGGCACTCATCACAACCCTTTTAAAAACGACCACCATAAGAATATCAAAATAACAATAAGCTCAGTACATATATGATGAAATAGGCATTAAAAGTCCTTCCAAATGTTGAAATATTAGAGCATGAAAAATATTTACAAGTACGGTTGAATTTTAATGCAATAGCTGGAGAATGTCATAGCTCAACCGACAACTCGGCAAAAAGAGAAAGAGCAGCAAAAATCAGAACATATCAGTAAATCTGAAATAACAATGAAGCAATTTGCATAAAGAACCCAAAATTTCCAAACAAAACAGTGGCCTCAAATTCGAAATAACAAGATAAGTAGAAATCCAAAGCAACCAATTGAAAATCGATAACAGCAAGGAAATTAGTTCTAAAGCATTGCCAATCTTTCTTAAAAATCCATATCTTTTTCATAAATCAATACCTATTTCATAAACCAATGTTTTTTTTTTCATAAATCAACTGTGACAGATAAAAGCATTTTAAAAACAGTTGTTACCAGCTTCATAAAACCAATGTCTTTACTTGAAACCAGAAATTGAAGCAGAAAATTAAATGACACCGCTCGAGTATAACAGCGGCACTCTAGTATAGCAGCAATATTGGATTAAAGCAGATTTGGTACTTACTAATTTCAGTAATCGTAAAATGAATCGAGGAATCAAAGTAAAACATTTTCCAAAAAATTAATATCAGTTAAGGGTGTTGCCATCAACTTAAAAAAATTTCATTTATATTGAAGCCATCCATATCACCACTAGTTCTTGAAATATACCGAAGATATCAAAAAATTATTGTTAACAATAGCGGGTAAGTACTAAAGGAACTATAACAGCAACCATAACAGTGGCCATTTGAAGTGCAAAATTTTAATTATGAGACTGGTTTTGATGAATGTGGAAATGTGTGCACACGAGATCGGGTGGCAAATTTAAAGATCCGACTATCATGAGCGTTTCCCTCCCATCTAGTCATGACAAAAGTTAAGCACATGCTGAAGTTGCATGTGTCATTAAATTTTGCATTGGTGAATCACACTGTCCAATGTACACAATCTTATCAGCATTTGACACACGTGCATTAACATGTGTTTCATCAATGACATCAATGAAATCTTGCATCACATCTATATTAACTTATATTCCACTATCTGCATGTTTCCGTAAGATAAGTATTCACGAAACACACCTTAAAGTATGGCATATACCGATGATCGCATGATATTTGTATTGGAATAGTTTGGAAAGTTGGATCTTAAGGTTTGATGATATTGGAAGACATGTGTATCAAAAAATTCAAACCAATTGTGAAGTATCTACTGATAGTTTCAGATGAGTGTTGAAATCTTTCACAACCTACTCTTATGGATTAGTTATGCGACGGGATGCATATGTTATTGTTAATATCTCCTGTGAAGTCGTCCTTGATGAGTTATTAAGACAGTAAGTACTTTGGAGCTCACTCAAAAGATCAGTGAAGACTAGTTGATTCATGCAAAACATGTTATGGAATCTTGTAGGATGACCCTTTAACATCTCACCTATCCATTTGTCCCCAGTAAAATTTGAGGTCATGCACGGAGTATGAGTCATATTATTCAGACAGCAGGCAGATAGCTGTTGCAATAATCTGTTTGCAACGTTTTTTTTGTGTTCTCTATTTGTAGCATCCATTACTGCAAAAAAAATTTGGATATTTGCAATCACTATCGCATGTCATTTTACAACAACAAAAAAAATTCACTTAAACATATCTAGAGAACTTATTATTGTAAGCAAAACGTACAAAAGTATCAAACCACAACACAATACGATTGATATCATCACAACAGAAAGCACCACTAACGCAAATATTAATTGTCTGATCATAAAACAAAGAAGGTTCACACCAACACAATCTCAAATTGATAATACAATAGTCACGAGAGTAGATAATCTACAAATACAAAAAAGATTAAGCGTATGCCATAGGGAAAAAATTTAAATGATAGGGATTAGTTGTCGTGATTTTTTATAAAAGAATGGCAGGTAATCAACTCTCCTCTCAAAGCCATAGATATGAAAAATTCTCTCTTCACTGAATCTTCAAGAAGTTTCATTGAATTAAGATAAAATTGCACATCTTCATAAACTTCTGCAGTTTGCTCTAAAGATCCTTATCACATTAGGAATGGATGAAGAAGGTTTTATGGTGTTAGCCTCAGATGATAAGTTTGTGTAACTGATAACTGATTTTGGAATTTGACTCCTAAGAAAATGAGGACCAATTTTCTTTGTACGAACTGCCCTTGCTTTTAAAGAGGGCAGTCCTTGCATGACTAGATTCATTGTGTTCATTTATCTCATGTGATGCTCTTTGAATCAGGTTCATGTTAACTCTCTCTAGGTTCATGAGTGTCTTGAGGAGTCCAGGAATGTCTACCAGTCACAACAACTTCATTGAAAATTAGATCAAAATTCTTCTTTAATTCAGACTCGACTCCACCAAATTTGAATTTTTTAGGATTTGACACAGCCTGTTGTTAACAAAAAAAAATGTAAAAATCATTAATAATACTTCTCATGTAACTTAACTGAACAATTGCATATAGTAAAATTTTAAATGTACCCGTAGCTTCTCCGTCCACCATTCTGCAGATGCATCTATGGTGTTTTTAACTAGATCCCAACCAAGTTCAATGGATCCTCTTTCGAGTTCTTTCCAACTTTTTTAAACTTTTTTTAATTGATCCTATTTGTTCTTCAATTGAGTTTTATTATACAAAGTCCTGGTTCTCTCTTGAAATTTTTTTGTGATGTTTTATCAATTTTCTTTGTTAAAACGTGTTGTCGGTGTATTTCCTAACTCAATCTCTCAAAAGAAAATGTCACAAAAAATCATTTTTATTTCTTTCTCTCATATAGTTGATCATGTGTTATCTCACGTATCACCCATTTTTTATTGTATCTACCACCTTAAGATACGATTTAAAATGTTATATTGATCATAAAAGATTGGAAGATACTGACCATAAAACTTTAAGACACAAAAACATTACTTCTTTCATCAATATGCAATGTAAATTCACATATCTACATACATACCACGCAAGTCCTATAAATTCACATATGCAACATAAATTCCCAAAGACAACTAGTGGATACTTCAAGTGTGAAGCATTAACGTGAAAGGAGATGACAAGATTCTAATTTAAGGAACACCGCCAGTGACTTTAGGTGAAATCCACCTTTTATACATAGCTTCGTCGCACCAAACTATTTAACAGCGTAAATATGGAACTTTAGGAGAAGCGAAAGGGTTATATGTATTTAAAGGAATTGTGTATTTTAAACACCAATTCCCCACAAGCTCACTTCAAATAAAATAGCAATGGTTGAAGCTTGCATATACAAAATCTTCTCGCATACAACTAAAATAAAAGAGATGCCCACAATCATACCATACAAATCGAGCAGAAAAATGTTTACATCATTTGTTCTACCAATTTATCCAAAAATCAAGGGGTATTTACATGCGTGCAAGCCAATTCCCTTTGGTTGGCGTATCTAACATCCAAACTCTCCTCTTTTTTTTTTCGAAAAAAAAAAAAACCATTATACCACCCAAATCTTTCATACCACAGGAAAATAACATTATCAACCTTTAAACAGAGAAATAAACCAATTCTAGTGTGGGCAGGGTCTCCATTCAAAACAACATAAGTTTTTCGTGTTATAAATGTAAACACATTCGAATTGAGTGGTATGTGTACAAATCTTCCTAAAAAATCAAATTAACTTGCTTTTATTCCATAAATAAGCAAAATCTGTAGAGGAACCTTCTGCATATGCCCAAACTCCTTGTAAAGAAAAACTAATTTTTTACATCATCTCAACTTCAACGGTGAAATAGAACAGTAATATCTTTCCCCTCAACCAAAAAGTATTCATTTCAAGAAGATTTTAGGAGAAAAGTAATGGCAAAAAAATGTAGGAAAAAAGAAAGGGTTAGTAGAAGAATATAGGAAAAGGGGACTTGCAATTCCCGCTTTCAAGTATGTTCACTTTTGCAAGAATCATATCTGCGGCGAAACGGAGACGGTAAGCGTCGAAGTGAGGCAAGGCTAGCTGGGCAGGCCTCCTCGAGCGGCTCGGGCACAATGGAGCGAGGCAAGGAATCGAGGGTATTTGCATAATTGTTTATTTGTGAACCATGAAACGCACCACGCGGACCGCGGTCGTGAATATACAGTAAATCGAAACGCGGTCACAATCACGAGACGGAAAACAGGCGAAACAAACACCTATAAAACGACATTTCTAGCAAAAACTGGTTTCAAAAGCCCAAACAAACGGGGCATTAATTCCATTAATTGTCAATTTTTACGCTAGAATGGAGCCAAGTGAAGTGAATTTTGAGGGCTTGGCTACATGTTAGGTGGCATAATAATTCAATGGCAAGTAAGAGTCTTTCACTCAAACATAATTTGAAGCTTACATGATTATATTCTCATTGTAGAATCCAATTTTATATCATATGGACAATGTATTCTTATTGATTAACTTTGCTCCTTGTTTATATTAATTCATGCTAGATGATTGGCCTCTAATAATATTACTAGTTATTGTTTCCTTTAAACTATCATAACATATTATGATTTCATATATCATCATCTGATTTATCTATAAAATGCATACAAAAATTTGTATTTGAACTGATTCAAATTTATCAAAAGAGGTTTAAGGTTGATATTATAGTCAGCTTTGGTTCAAAAACATCTGTTAAATATTTTAAAATCTAACAGAGCAAACTGCAAACAAAGTTGCTATATATTACCTTGTTCTTGACAACGATTATACATGTCGTGTGATGGGATGGAAATTTTCACAACTCAGCACCCATTTTTTAGCTCGAGTTCTAACAGATAATTCCCTTTCCATTCTTATGCAACGAGAACCAATGACATCACGTGAGCTTCAGCTGACAATGTATTAACAGCATCTAGGCATAATTATTATGCAGAAACTGGTAAATTTGTGTATTTGGTTTTGGTTGATTACTAATTATGCCATAAATTTATTTATTAGATATGATTTACACCTTCTTTTTGGAAATTTTTTTCCTTCGTCAAACTCAATCATTGAAACATGTGATTACCATAATCTTAGCTTTCCACTTGCTTGCTTTTATCAATTGATATTATCAAGGCAAGCATATGTCAATTATTATATTTTAATCATTATGTTATGGATATGATGTGAAGCGTCCTCCTCCTATTGCACTCATTGATCAAGTATTTAAAGGTTTTCTATTTTTTTGTAGCCATTTGTATACCTAGGGTTCTTCATTCGGGTTATTTAAGGGAAATTTGATATCAGTTTTTATAATTACAAATAGGATTTAAGGAAAGTTGAAAAAACAGGTAGTATTTGAGTAAAAATAACTTATTAAACGTGTTATTCCTACTTCTAAGATTCAATCCCAAGATAAAATTATAGACTTGAACTTCATGACAAAGTTATCAACTTGTACAAGTGAGGATTCTTTTTTTCCTGTTGTTGTTGTTTTGTTGTTGTTCTTGAACTGTTTTCCTTCTTCTACTACATTCATCTATATTTGTTAGTTAAAGAGTGTAATTAATTTTAATAAAATTAAATACATTTTGATTTCCAACAAGTGCATGAATTTCAAAGTATTTTATGGCTTACCTAAAACTAAATTTCTAGTCATTATTACCTATAAAATAAGTAGGCCATTGAGTTTGCTTTTGGATATCCCATATTTTTTATTTGCAAGCAGATTGCAAATAATTATTCAAGATTTAGAGTTCGTGTCTTATAAATTTTGCATATTTGCATCAATGCTATGTGATTTTTTGCATATCCAAATTAAAAACTCTAGACCGTAAGACATCCGACGATGATTTATTCCACCTATTGTTAGAGAGATCATTATTTTTTTATCTATGCTTAGTCTGAGCCCAGCAAATTGGTGACAGATACCAATATAAAAACGAACTGCTCGAGAATTAAAATGATAGAAATAGATTTTTCAAAAAAAAAAAAAAAACACTCACTTGGTGAATGACCTTGACCCCTGCATTATGAGCCTCAGAAACAAGTGCCTTAGGGTACTCACCCCAAGACACTACCAGCACGGCAACCTTCTCCTCTAATATAACCTTGATATTTTCCTTGTGGGGGAATGCCAAAACGACACCTATTCCAAATGGTCTGTCTGTCAATGTTCTTGTTTTACGAATCAGATCCCTAACATAATCGGGCGCCTCCTGCAGTAGATGTTTAAAATATCAGGCGTATACAAATGAAATCAGCAGATAATTTATCACTCACCAAAGGCAATCAAGGCAAATGTAAATCAAACTAAAAAACAATCACGAAATCAAATTCAGAGAAGAAAGACAAAAATCAGACCAAGAAGCATACTGCTACTGATCATATCAAAAGAAATCGTATTGGTTCACTGCCTTTCATTCAACAAGGGATCCATCATTCAGACACTTTTCAAACTAAAATACCAGAGAAAGAAAGTTTTTAGGGTTACCCAGTCGGGAACTCGGAGAGTACCAATGGCGCCAGCGTTGGCAACGGAAGAAACGAGTTCGGGGCCCGAAATGTCGGGGCCAAGGGGGCCCTGGATGATTCCATACTCGAATCCTAGAATCCCTCTCCAACCCATTGCCAGACTGAGCTGATGATGAACAGCGGACCGCTCGATCGATGAAGGTTAGTAGTGACAGGGTTGCTTGCCGGCCGCCGTTGCACGTAACTGCCGACGTCATGGACATGGCGGCGCCGCTTCTTTTGATTTTTGTCCGGTATCGGACAGGCGTACGTGGTAGCTCTGTTTTGGGTTATATTCTTTTAGTTATTTTTAATAATTCTGAAATAATTTAAAAATGATTTTTTTTATTATTTCTAAATTATTTTTAATAATATTAAAATAACTTAAAAATAATCTGAAAATAACTCAGGAATAACTTACACTGCATGTAAAGATACGCCGGGAGTTCGCACAAAAAAATTTTTACACGTGTAGAGCGATTATCTAACAGTATTTTTTTTTATTAAAAATGAGAATAAAGCCAAATTTTATTAAAGAGAAGATGCAAACAAATAATATATATATATATATATATATATATTTTGGCAAATTGGAAAATTAGTTCATACACCTCACTCTAGATTCTTCAGCAACTTGAGGCATATGAAGCCTACTTCTAGCCTCGCTTTATTAATCCTACAAATCATATATCTAATTTTTTTATTTTTCATAATTTAGTTGCAACTATTCTCATTAATTTATTGCATATTTAAGTACTTAGAAGTTTCAACATTATACTATTTTATGTTTTGTGAAAAAAAATTAGGTCAAATCTCAACCCTAATTACTTGTTCCGCACCTAATATGTGGTATTGAATTAAGGAAATCATAAAAAAATTGGTTAGTGATCATAATTAATAGCAATCGAAGATAGAAGGAGATACATGAATATACAACAGGAAATAAGAACAAAGCTTTACTTCGTATTAGGTGAAAAGCCAAAGTGCATACAGGGATGACCATTATATTTAGGTAAGAATTAGAGGCAATATTCTCTGCATTAGTTTGTTATGATATTATACCCACATACTTGTAATGATGGGAGAAGGCAATAAGAAAAATTACCCATATAACCAAATAAAATATGCTCGTATTACACCACCATGCAAGCTGACGGGTTTCATTGATGAGCTGAAGCTTGGAATGAAGGTGTTGGAAACATTGTTTAAGCAGTGATTTGGTGAAGATGTATGTTGTTGATCCAAGATATGTATATTATATAGTTGAAGATGACTTGAATGGATGTGTTCACAAATGAAGTTGTAATAGACTATGATATGCTTCATGCAAGCATGGAAATCGGGTTATTGGTAATGGCCATAGCTGACATGTTGTCACATAAGAGAGGCATTGGTTGTTCCAGTTGAATGTCGAATTCATCAAGTAAACAACAAAGCTGAATAAGGTTTGCAGTAGCAGCAGCCAAGGCCTGGTATTCAGCTTGGTGGAGGAGTGAGCGACTGTGAATTGTTTCTTAACTGTCCACAAGATTATTGTTCAAGAAGGTACAAAAACTAGTTACGAAATTTTGGTCTGATGAATTGCCAGCCCAATCAACATCAGAGTAAGTTTGGAGTGTGGGAGGGGAACATGAAATTCTGAGTGTGAATCCAATTGAGCCTTTTAGGAAGCATAATAAGCTCTTGAGAAGGTGATAGTGAGAGACCAGCGGTTCATGATACGTTGGCAAAGATAATTGATGGCAAATGCAATATTTGATTTATGATTGTAAGGTATTGAAGGGTGTCATTGATTTACCTAGACTCAATTGGACTGTCATAGGGTTCATTATGAGCAGCAATTTCATACTTTCTTGTGGGAAGAAGAGCTGCAACAGGTTTTGGAGTCAAGCATTGCTATGTCTTGTAGAATGTAATGGAGATATTGATGCTGAGATAGACAAAAATTCTTCTGTGTAATTCACAGGAATGCCCAAGAATTTAGATACTTTGTCAGGATACTTGCTTTGGAAGGTGGATTGGAGCTGTTGCATGAAGCTTAAAATAGCAATAGTGTTGCCATTTGTGATGACCATGTCATCTACATAAATTAGGACAAAGAGTTTGTGTGTGGTTGTCGAGGAGAGCAGCAACGATGGATCGGATTTACTAATATGAAAGCCTCATTTGATGAAGAATGTAGAGATGGTGGTGTACCATTAATGAGGCGACCATTTTAATCCTTTGTGTGTGGGAGAATAGCCAAGTAATACACATGGAGTAGAGTGAGGTGCTAGCTTATGAAGTGTCATGTGCTTGAGTCATGGGTAGCAACGACAATCAAATACTCTTAGATGGGAGTAGGCTGGAGGTTGTTTGTACAATTGTTCATAGGGGATAAAGTTTTAGTTCTTTGAGGCATGTAGTTAAATAGATAGAGTGTTATTTGGAGTGCATCAACCCAAAAACTAAATTAAACAAAGGCATCATGGAGGAGTGCTTCGGTGGTTTCAATAAGGTGATGATTCTTGCGTTGAACGACATCGTTTTGTTTCAGTGTATGTGGGCAAGAGAATTAGTGGAGAAATCCTTTTTGAGATAAGAAAGAGTGAAGAGTGCCATTCGCCTGATAGAAGTATGTTGATAGTTGATTTAAACTGAGTTTTGATCATCTTTATGAAGAGTATGCATTTTTGGGTTGTTTCAGATTTATGATGCGTTGGAAATAAGCAACAAAATTTGGAATAATTGCCAATTAAAACTAAATAATATCTATATTCTTGATTAGAGATAATTGGGGAGAGTGCCCATACAACGGAGTGAATAAGTTGGAAAGGTATTTTGTGAGTTTTGTTACAATTATGACTTTCACATGATGATGAATTTAATGAAATTGCTAGAGATGGATTTTTCTTGGTGATGCGATGAAGAATGTCCGTGTGAGGGTGTCCTGAGCGCTTATGCTAGATGATTGGATATTTGATGATTATAGCAAGGGCTTTATGAGGTACTTCCAAACGAGAAGTGGGAGTCATGGTATGGATTGGGTACAACTCTTTCGAGCTATTGCCCCAAAATATTGTTTGATTTTTCTGAGGATAAAAAAATATTGAAACCAACAAAATTAAAGATAATGAAAAGGTTATTATCAAAAGTCAATTTATGTACAGAGAGAAAATTTTTAATTAAGGAGGGTGAATGCCAAATGTTGGGGAGTTTAAGCTTACACTCAAACGTCTGAAGAATGCCAATAGATTATCCATTTCCAACCAGTATTTTTTTAGCTCTAGTGGTTGACATGGCTTTTTGAAGTTGGTTGAAATAAGATGCTAGGTGTGTTGTTGCACCAATATCAAGGAGCCGAGGTGAGGTAGAAGCTTATAAGGAGGTTGAATAGTACATATTTAAGGTTTGGACAGTGCCAATGGGCTACAGCTGAGTGACCCGTCTTATGACAAATTTGACAGATGATAGGGGATCTAGATTGAGATCTTACAACTTTCATTCACTAATTGAAGTGTTGATTCCTGTCTCAAACGCAAGATGCATTCCAGTTGCAATTGTGTGTAGTTGTAAGGGCTAAATGTAGGTTGGTGATGGGTTTTGCCTTGAGGTGTCATTCAATTGATTAATCTCTTCACTACACAATAGTGAGTAGAAATTGTCTCGGTCCATCGGCAGCAATTGAGTCTGTATGGCTGCTTTGAATGATTGATATTGCGTCAGGATTCTGTTAAGTGAGTAAGGAATCACATCCTCACTGTCTAGGTTGCCTCCAGCAGCGGAGAAGTTGTCAACTACAATTTTGATTTTGGCTAGATAATGTGTCATGGATAGTTTTTGGTGTGAGTTTGTTTAGGACAACTTTCAATTTATGTTTTCTCCCTTCGAAGGTTGTGACTCTCGATGTAGTGATTTATCATTCCCCCCATCGCTCCCCGTTTTGATGTAGTGATTTATCAACCACAATTTCAATTTACATCAAATTCCATGTTTTTGCTATTTGTTAGAGTTGTCATTGGATTTGAGGGGAAAGTTGGATTTATTGGGCTGACTAAGTGATAATGTGTCAGTGGACTTAACTGTCTATGTGATTATATTTTGTTTAGATACTTCGAGTTTTTTTCTTTCTTCTTTTTTTTTTTTTTGTGTGTGAGACTAAGAATCTATTTGAGGGCGTCTATGTGGCGGCGTTGCGGCACCACACCGTAGTTTTATCTGTTTAGGTAAATTGCATTTTTTGCAGCATTTTTAAAAAATTGTTGCTGAAATCTATGTTTTACATCGGTTCTGACTAAGTGCGGTAACAGCTTTATAACTGCGGTCTAAATTTTTCAAAAAAAAAGTATTTGTAATAGCTATCGCAGCTTTTTAAATATTAAATTATTTTTGAGCAATTTCACAGCTACTTCTTGAAACATAGTATCATAAGAGCTCTATTATATATGATCTGTATTTCGATCCTTTTTAGACTCTGGTTCTCATAAATCCACATTTTAAGAGCTTTAATTTTTACAAATCTAACAGCTAAACTTCATATTTACATGCAAAACATTCAAATCCTTAATATCACATCATAATATATAATTATTATTTAGAAGATAAATATATACTTTCTTACATAAATTTTCATATCAAAATGCCAAAAATATAAACATTAAATTTTAGTTATTAGCTTGTAAATGCATTAAGTATCATGCGGCAAGCAAATTTTCCTTTATGGAACTTTTAGATGACTGAAATAAACTTAAAAGAAAAAAGAAAACCCCACTTTTCCTCATGAAAATTTTTTTATTGATCGTGACAATATAACTTCAAAATTTTATTTTTTAGAGATTATAAAAATTATCACAAACACTACAGTCATA
>NEWO01000108.1:485664-520326 GCA_003013225.1 Phalaenopsis aphrodite | reverse complement strand
CCTTCTCCTACAATGTGTCTCAAAATTTCACAGGACGAGCCTGTATTCAAGTCGGCTTGCAGCTCTAGCTACTATTTCCGGATGAAATAAGCGCTCAGTTTGAAAGGCATGGGTTTTCGATTAGAATCTCCGTAGTACACTGAGCCCGTCCTATCATTGAATGGCTATTCGCTTAAAAATGGCATTGGATGCTCTGAAAATATTACAGAGAAGCTGCAAATGGAAATGGGGACCGGACGCTATCTTTTGTAGTGGCTTGCACTTTTCCCTACAAACGATTTAATCAAACCTCAGTGCAATGAATGTGGTTGCTTTGGAATCATTGAAGTCTTTCGGATAAAGCAGACGGATTTTTCGTAGATGCTAATGAACCCTACAAGTGGAGGTTTGATTAACATCAGAAATAGACCAATTAATATTTTGCCAAAATAGGAACAATAATCTAAAGGTTTTAAAAAATCATACTTTGGCCATTTTGGAAAATGTTTTATTTGAATTTGAAATAATTAAATTCAGCTAAAATTATTAATTTACGTTTTTAGCTTGAACTTATCGGCTAAACAAAGGAGGCCAATTTAGTCGTGATTCATGAATGCTGCGTGTCTATTACTATTTATACATCACTTTATTATTGAAGCTGTCAACGAACTAAACTTGGGTACATTTTTATTTGGCTTATTAAATGTAACCACGACGAGCCATACCTGAAACTAATTGCATTCCTCATTAAAAAAATGAGATTAAAATAATTATTTAATATCATATCCTTAAATAATTATTTAAGATCATCTAGTCAAGTTAATACATAAATTGAGCACAGCCAACTTATTGAGCTTTTATTTCAGATCTAATTATCAGAATATCTTGATAATTTAAAATAAGTTAAGAAAAATAAAGAAATTTAAGAATTAATTCTGCTCCTTCATTCATCTTTATCCAGCTACCACATTAAACACTTCTCTCATCCATAGGCTCTCCGTGCTTAATCCCCTCCTAATAACTTTTTAATAACTTCTACGGGATTAATGCTGACTCCAAATAACACTGAAATTAACTCAGTAATAACCCTTTAATACCCTTTCTATGGGTTATTGAGAAATTATTAGGAGTGAATTACGCACTGCTCCCTACGTAAATTTTTCTCCACTCATAGCCACTAACAGCATTAGCATTTAATTGATGAAAAAACAAATCGAAGGAAGCGATTTTTCTTAGTTATCTACAATGGAGAGCAGCAAATTAAGGACAAAATTACACCAACGTGGAACAAGAAGCCGTTGAGGCGTCAAAGATAGCAGGAAGTAGATACTTCCTCCCATTAACCCCATTGGCGTTATAGCTACCACCCGTTGAGGAGTCAACCATGAGCTCGCCGGCGTAACCCGGGTACGCTCCCCTGCCATATATTCCCGGGCACGCCGTCGCCGCCTCAAGCGGCGCCGTCTTCGGCCCCATAAAGAAACCACCGCCAAAAGGATTCGTGACGGCGCCAGCGATCATGCTTGCCAGATTCATCACCATTCCATCAACCCCGATATCGCCGTTAGGAGCGACGAGAGGTGGGGCCTGGGGGCCGTACACCGGTTTGTGGAATGGCCACGCACACTGACCCGGACATTGGACCGCCGAGTTACCCACCCAGATATAGGCGAACCGGCCGGATTTAGACCGGGGTGACGACCCATGGGTCCCGCAGCGGTTCATGCAGAATCCTTCCACGGCCACGTCATCAGCCGTGAGCACGACGTTTAAAGCCCGCCGGGCACGGCCTCTCGCCGCGAGGGCGGCTATATCGGAGTTCTTGAGAGATTTACCCAAGGAGTGGTTCTCGTCGAGAATCTGTTCACCGAGGGTGAGCCGAGGTGGCGCCAATTTCGACTGGGTGTAGTACTTCTCGGCCATCGTCCACCAAGTGGACACGGAGGGCTTCGGCTCAGCAGCAGCGGAGAGGGAGGAGATGAAATCTAATAGGATGGCGCGCTGGGATGAGGTGAACTTACCGTACCAGAGAAGGTTGACGGAAATAGGGCCGGAGAGGAGTGCGCCCTGGTGGTAGGTGATGGTGAGAGGCTGCGTTTGCTGGTCCGCTGCAGTGAGCTTACGGGAAGCGAAGGAGGCTCCGAAGAGAAGCTGGGAAGTTATAAAGAGAGAGAAGATGAGCGAATGGTGAAATGAAACAGCCATTATATTGTGAGGTGAGGAGACTTGGGAGGATTATTTGAGTTTATATAGTGGACCAGAGACAAGGAGAGGCAAGAGAAAGCGCGGAATCAAATAATGGATGAGAGAGAAGGAGAATGCAGCTTACACGTGTGGGGTAATTAGGAGGGGAGGAATGGGACGGGAAAGAGGGGGATCGAGCAAGCTGGATTGTTATGGTGATAAAGAAATGGACGTGGCAATGTGTCGTAAATGGCATTATTGGCGCCGCGGGTTAAGTGCGGAAGCATGTGGGGAGGAGTCATGGATGAGGGTCATGAGGCGGCGTGTTATGGTTGGCCTCTTGCTGCGGCGGCTCTACCGGAGGGGAGATAGCTGGGGAGGGTTATGGCTTATTATAGTCGAGGCATGCTTGCGGCTAAGGTCATCGATAATCCACCAAACGATAGCTTTGTTGTCGTTTTTATTTGTATATTATTGTTATCTGTTATTCGTTTATCCATATGATCTTCCACCTACCAAATCGCCAAAGTTATGCATTGCATTTATTTATAATAAACTATCGTTTTAAAAGTAGAGTGATTAAATATAATTTTCAATCATTTTATATGTTTGATTGGTTTTTTAAATTATGAATAAAGAAAAATAGTTGTGGCTAAAAGCGCATTTGTGTTTTAATTGCTAGTTTTTTAAAGAAAGATTTTTAATTGCTTGAATATATAATGTCCTTAAATTCTTAAAAATAGTGGTGTAAACGAAATTACATGAAGTTGCTCTTTCGAAGCATAGTTTTTTAAATGTAGTTAAAAAATTTTATTTTATTAGGTACTCTAGTACCTGTTTTATTTTATTTTAGTTTTTCATGATGAGGGTTGGATCCATCATTTTGAGATTCTTCATGTCACCAATAAATGATCCATCACTTGGCGAGACATAAAGAATGTCTCAAACAAGTGGCCTAAGAGAGAATATTTGAGGCATGTTCGAAGAAGACTTAGGCCCATGCAAAATGCTAATTCACCATCCCTGTAATTTGGCGAATGTCTTAACTTACACCAGCTAGGGAAGAGCACCGCCTTTCTGTCCTTGCTACGACACAGGCTACAAGCTATTTGGAAAAAGAGGGGATAAAGCATTCTTCCGCACTTACTTTTCTTGTTGTACCCCAACCCTCTAAAGATCATTTTTTTTCGCTGCTTTCTTTCAAACAAGTCCTACCTAGGTGGTAAGGGGCTATAGACAATTTTTATTTCAGCCCATCATTTTATTTTCTACTAATATGTTATTTTCAAACAAAAGTATTCAGTTTTTTTTATCTATTAGGAGAAAACATAACTCTCCAAAAAATTCTCTCCTCAAAATTCATCGGAGCTTAGACTCAATTAGAAATCTAAACCATTCAACGGAGTAAGATCGCGTAGAGTCGAAGAAAAATCGGAACAAATTTATGAACAGAAGCACAACAAACTAGAAAAGGACACAACTACTTAACGTTGAAAATCCAAAAAAAAAATTGAGAAAAAACCACAGAGTCATCCCACCAAAAAACTTTCACTATGAAAATCATAGGTTTTATATAGAACACACTCAATTTTCTCTCTACTCTCCAGTAAACTTACAAGACCATGGTCTAAACTCTTCCTTCTCCAATCCAACACAAGAAACACACTTCAAGATCAAAGAAATCCTTCTCTGTGACACTTCTAGTCTTCACGGAAACTTTGTCAAAGAACTCTCACATAGAAAGTCGACCTTACATCGCTGAAATTCGGCTTCTTAGAGCAAAGATTGTAAAAAAAGACTGTTTATGCATTGGACTTGGTGCATAAGCGCCGCGTTTACGTGAGAAAAATTGGTACACTCTTGAATTTGGGCGTCTAGGTGCCTAAAGTTGATGCTTATGCTCTCATATGCCGGCGCATAAGTGTCTGTCTATCGCCCAAGGTGTGCGTTTTAGTGCCCCTAACCAGGCGATTGAGCGCCGGGCACCAGTCTCATGTGGGTGTTTTGCTTCACAGAAACCCAACATTCTTGACTTTACACCTCTTTTCAAGATACTTCTTTCTTCTATTACATAATTAATAGCATTTTTGCATTGTATTTTGACAAAGGGTTGTAATCATTTTACTGCTTATATTTTAAGTTATTTAAGTTCTGCATCCAAAATAAATTTCAAACATACTTGTTCTTCTCAACGCCTATATATCAACGAAAAAATTAAACCGTTTGAGATATGTTAAATTAATCCTACCAACAACTTAACATTAATAAGATATCTATTCCAAATCATGTCCAAGTTATGTTGTGATATATATATATATATATATAATAGAAGAATAATAATAGAAGGACGATCAACGACCAAGCGAAAAAATAGAACAAAAAAATTAGCACAAGAAAACAATTACACAGTGGAACACACAGATTTACATGGTTCAACAAATTGTCTACATCCAAGGAGTTGCAGAGGATTTTACTATTTGAGAAATTTACACCAGTCGATTATCTCGACTTACAAGAATGATCTCTCACTTTTTCACTTACCCTTCTTCTCTCTCTACATTGAGATACACACCGAAGATGATAAACGTACAAGAAAAATCTTATTTCTCTTATGACGCTAGCCAACAATAAGATGCAAGGGAGAGCAATTTTCTTCTTCTTCTTTCTTCCTTCTTCCTTCTGTCTCAATAAACTACTGCTTGCACTTCTCTTCCCTTCTGTAACTCACACCTGCAAAGGAACCAAATGGCGGGGACTATTCGGTTCGAAAAAATAGAAGAGGGGAAGCGGAGATTCGCGAACGGGAGCGGGAGTTGGCGGGAGCAGTTTTGCGACAGTGGGAGCGGGAAGGCGGGCCGAGCTCCAAAACTCAACAAGGTTAATGCATGAATTTAACCTTTCTTCAATCCATAGTTCAGCATTTGATACGGAACAACATAATTCAGAGTTTTCTTTTGTAGACATAAAAATAAAATTTCTGATTTTTGAAAAACAAATCTATAAATTAATTTTATTTAATTGGAACTTAACCTACTTTTATTATATTAAAACGAGACATGACATTTTTTTTAAAATAGCAAATTATCATATGTGAAATATATTCATGAATAACCTGCTTGCACCTAATAGAAAAATTATTATGCGGTGTTCAATCTGGACCGCAAAAAATTTAGAGGAGGTCTCACTCTAAAAATAAAAAAAAAACAAAAAAAAAATGTATTTCAGTAGTTTAGATTTTATGTGCAGTATCCGTACGCAATAAGCACTCTATCTAATAAGACTTCTTCAAATAGTTCTCTGGCAATGGAAGTTTCATAGCAATCACACAAGGGTTGTAATTAACTTACCAGACTTCTTTAAACTCTACAATAATACGAGCATGTGTTTCGTTGACAAATTGTTCAATTAAATCTCAAGCTTAATAATAATGCTCCCTACAACAAAAGCAAGGCACCTATGCCTTACTTAATAAGTCTCAGATGCCTGGAAAATAGGCAGCAATCACAAACAGGCAATCCACCTACTAGCCATGCTCCTTTTCTCAGAATCATAAAGCTCATTAATTTTTTCAATTTTGCGACTTTTTAACTCTAAGGCAAAGTCTTCAACGTACTTTTGCTCCCAACAAAGACGACAAACCGAGGCAGAGACACTCGTACGCTCAGCACGGCGCACGTCCGGCTGATCTCACTGCTTCCGTTTCAATCCAAGAAAGCATGGCGGATTTATTAGAAGAAGATAAGCTAACAGCTTCATTAAATAATAATGAAGAGAGCTGACTATATTGATACAAGTAACAGAAATTAATGTAACGAAGGAGCAGTTGGGTGCAGTTTTTTTTAAAATTCAAGTATAGAAATTTTATTTTGAAGGTCAAATCTAACACAGCTCACTCGCATGTGGTTGCGGATAGATGCAGTTTATAAGATGCTCTTATGGTTTGTAGTTGTTGTAAACTGCAGTATGTGGAATTACTAGTAAATTAAATGTCTTGTTTTGATTAGTGTAATGAAAGCAAGTGGATGAATTGTAAATGAAACAAATAGAATTATATGGCACAGATTTATGTGGAAAATTATGGACATAAAAATTCTCATTATTTCAGTTTCCTTTAACAATTAGAAGTGTTAATTTTAGTTGCAATGACATGTGGTTAAGTATCAAACTTGACCGAAAAGAATTAGCCAAGCCTCAAATCCGAATTAGTTAGCCCGAGTTTGGAGCACGGATTGAGCTTGCCTTATTTTGAATGGTACTGAACTTTGCTTGCACATATATGCACATTTGTGGATGCATAGTTAAACCATGCAATATGATTATGCTTGTGTTGTTTATCTATATATATATATATATATATATATATGGCTCAGTGTCATGCGTTTGTTTTAAACTTTGGGATTCATGTTAAAAAAGGCACAATTGTCCTAATATCTTTTTAAATTTGTTTTAGCAAAATCACTATATCAGCAGACGATTTTACTCGCTGATGTGGTAAAATGTCAACTGACAAGAAGTCTTGACTCTCAAAATTGTACAATTCGTTTATCAAACTGGATTGGGGCTTGATTAAGATCCTTTCATGAACATTGGCCCAACTTCACACTCATATTAACATTCAACCATTGCTATTAATAATTGCAACAATGAATTTTGGTACACCTATCGGAATGGAAGTCTTGACTTTCAAAATTGGCAGGTACGTCATTGACTCTTTCAACTTCACGTTACGAAAAACTCTTTATTACTCAACTCCTGGTTTTTATCGATTTTTCTCTCAACTATATGACAATAATCTAGTGGAATATAATCAATTTGTGATGAGGACAAACACACCACCCAATTCTTGTGTATTTACATAACTAACACCTAAAATTTATTTTTAAGATTTATACCACCCAAAACTTTCATAACACATAAAAAATATCACTATTTTAACTTTAGAAAAAGCACAATGCAAAGGAAAGGTGATATGTATGAAAAAAATTGAAGTTTAGGTGTTAGATATGTAAATCTTTTAAGTTTTTTAGCAACTTATATGATGATGCGGGCCAATAAAGGTATAAATGAAAACTGACTTTAGTTAGAAATGATTTGTAATGAGTAAAAAATGTTGTTTTCCAATTGAGTCATAAAAAGTTAATATTGCCTAAAAAATAGTTATTTTTGGCAAAAGGTAATTTGTTGAGAAATTTATTTAATTACAAATATATCTCTAACTCATAGTTGAATTTTGAGTTTCTAAATTAATTTGTGATAGAAAAAGAGAATCATTTTATTTGTAGTAATATGTTATTATGGCAGGAGTTTATCTGCTAGGGAAATTTTTTTCACCATAGAGATACATCATTCATTTACATTGTTGGTCAGTTCCCTCTTAAATGACTGTGTGCTTGTCCAATGGCCGAGTTTCTTTGGATGGTATTAATGGCCACATCTTTGATAAGTTAGGCTTCAACAAAATGGATAAAATAACTATAAAAGCAAATTATATCAAATAATTGTGATAAATAGAGAAGATCATAATAGAAACTTTGAAGAGATACCCTTATAGAAACTCATGATGCCCCTCTATTTGAAAGGTAAAAGTATGCAGATATCCCTCAACTAATAAGGGATTTTTTTGTCATTTTGTTGGTTCTTAAAGACTTGGGATAAGTCCTTGATAATCTTTGGATTTAAGATGAAATGATAAGCAAATAGGTCAGCGAGCACAATAAATATATGGATAGCTCTTATAGAAGAAAGTTGAGCAAGTGCAGGCTTAAATATTTAAGAGATTTGTTCATTAGAGATCTGTTAACAAAACATGATGGTTATATATTGACAAATATATTCATAGGGCTTAATGACACCCATCATGTGAGTCTATAATGGTGAGCTTAAATCTTTCATAATAGGGAACTTGAGGATAATATATTCAGAGGTATGTACTTATTCAACTATGACACTTGCAACATAATTCTTGCACTTTAATAAGAATTCCTTCCTACCATACAATAAAGCTTTTATCTAGAAATATTGTGATCAGGGATGGCTACCAGTTGAAGCTAGATAAAGTATTGTAATAATTATTGATGGATGAAAGTTAGTTGAGCCGCACAATATGAATGAGCGAAATTAATGGTGTCAATGAAGTAACTTTTAAGTTATAGAAGAGGAATTTCACCCATGTGAAGCGTTCATAATTTGAATGACCATGCGGCCTTATTGATTTTGATAGTGATGTAGATATTAGTAAAATCAAATTACGGTAAAAATAATTTATACAAGGGCTGGAGAATTTTATTATCAATGTTGTTTAGTACGGATTGTCCTTGTTGAGATGGGAGGGAGTAGAAGGCCTACATTCATAATGGAGGTATTTATTTTTGAAGTGATGAAAAATAGGATGAGAAATTCTATTATTATAGGCATTGCATTTTTTGGTCATTTGGAAATTGCTTAGATAGCCAACAACCATAAGCTTTCGAATAAGGAGAGTTCAAATTAGTGCATGCTTGAATATTCATTATAATATAAAGATAATAAGAATTTTTCACACCTACAAAAAAAAAAAGTCTCACAACACTTATAATATGTAAGGTTTTTTATGTGAAAAATGTGGAAGGGGCATCTTTGAGGAATATGGCCCAATTAAATGGTTCTATTATGTTTGCTACATGTTATATAAAATAAGTAAATTTTCTATTATTGAAGGGATTGCATTGAGAAGTAAATTATTTACAACAATGAAAATTAATGACAATTAACGGAAAATAGATACTTTTAATGCAAAGAATGAGTAACGAAGGACATTGGTGATTGTTGGAAGATGAATAACAATGATTATGTTAGTTGATGGTGTGCTACAATAGATAGTTGCCCAAAAAGAGAAATGATAAACAATAATAAATATTAGCGTCGCTTGAGGTTGGTGATGCACACTAGTATTAGAGAACGAGTAATCGAGGGTGTATGTTAGACTTCAAAATCACAAAAGATGATGGTTGTCAGTTTAAGTTAATGATAGGTGATAATAAGTGTTTGAAATATTTTATTGATATCAGTTATTGGTGAGTTTGACGTATCAGGCTAATCTTTAATTTGCTCAATTTTACTGCTTATTTCCATTTTATAGAACTCATACTTCTTCCCATTAAAGATGAGAATCAAATGGTGTTAATTATGATGTGGCGTTTAATCCGTTTGTTGCCATTTTTCCTTTTTCTGAGAAAAAAAATTGCTCCACATACACTCCATTGAGAGGTAAAATTAGCGCCGTACCATAATTAATTATGATTAAAATTGTTCGAAACACAGAAAAAAAAATTTAAATGACTAATGCCTTGTTTGTGATCATTTTTAATTATTTTTTATTTTATTTTAAGAACATATTTTTATTTTCCATGTTATTTATTTATTATTTTAAGAAAACAAATTAATTTATTTCAAAAAACAAATTAATTTATGTTAAAAATTTTATTTTCAAATAAAATAATAAACAAAAAAATTAAAGTTATTTTTTTTTAAAAAAATAAAAGTAATCTCAAATGAATCCTAAGACAAGATCTATTTTAGAGGAAATCTCATATTAAAAATAGGATGTTCGCTCTTGGCTCTTCACAATTCAGCGCAAAATCAGAACTTCCTTCAGTGCACTCCTGCAAAATAAAATAATTATAATAAAACTGTCTTTTTTCCCAGCCGCATAAATTCCATTTAATTTAGCTCGAATTAAGGAGAAAATGGCCAACTTGCTCCATGTTTCTAACTATTAAATAAAGCACTTTTAGTCTAAAATTAATCACTAATTCAACTAAACATATTATATATTTTGAATAATCACTTCACAGATATAATTAACCTGTATTATAGCATCAGTAAAGCCCACCGAACTTTACAAAAGAAAAAGCGAATTATTTTATGTTGATACAACTTTTACTATAACAGACACCCAAACAAAAACATTAATTATAGTAAATTTTAAAATCATAAAAAATATTTTAAATATACATACCTTATGAAAATTGTATCTTATATTCATCTTAAAATAAATGAATAAGCATTGGCCGTATCATTTAAAACCTGATTGAAATCCATAAAAAATATTTATATTTAAGAATATATACTTTTATTTTTATAAAATTTAACCCAAAAAATAAACAACCCGCGTCACCGAGGCGCGCTCATTACTTGCGCCAATCTTTTCCGCGTCACTTCACGCTTTCTTCGTGAACCCCGAGGGGACCGTAGTGATCGGTACAGCTAAGCGGGCGCCTACCTAACTTTCCCGAAATATTCTCCAATTCGCCGCGTTATTACTCCATTCTTTTCTCAAAATTAACAAATATCTAAAGTATCGATTAATTAAATCTCAGCCGTTCATCCCAATCACCGTTCTGCCCCACCAACGTTCTCAAATTTGAAATTTCCTCGAATACGCCCATGGCTTTCAATTTTCTCACCTTCTGCTCTGTGACTTGTCCCCACAAGTTTTCTCTGCGTTAGGGTAGCATAGCACCAAGGCTACAGCTGGCGAGAAACTCTGAGCTGATTAGCTGGCGAAAGCGTAGCTGGCAATTGCTCGTTCGGTGAGCGGAGCAGGTGGACTTAAAACCATTATTAAAAGTGCATTAAGATAAATAATTGAGTGAACTCCCAAGCCTTAGATTGCTTTGAGATATGTATTTTTATCTCCTAATGCTCCGTTGCATTATGCATTAACACTGACACAAAGTAAATCAAAGGACGGATGGCGACTTAATATAATTTTAGTACTTAGTAATATTTATATAATTCAGTTAAATTTTAAGTATTTTTAAATAGGCGAATCATTATTATTATTTTATTTATATTTGAGCTGACTTTTTCAAAACCGCTCTATTCCTTCGCCGCTCTTCCTATGAATCAAGTAACAGAAGCTATCAGTACCCCTCCCTTCTTCCTCTCGCTATAAAAACCGGGGAATGCTCCCATTATCCACACAGCCTCAAAAGACTTCCAAGAACTCTCCGAATACTTCACTCTCACAAGAGAAATCTTCTTCTCTCCCTCCCTTCCATAATCATTCGCGGCCATGGATTCTTCATCTCATTCCTCGCATCTCTGCTTCTTTCTGCTTTTGGCTCTTCTCTTCCAATCTTCGATCGCTGGCCGGAGGCTCCAGGCCGAGTTAGAAAAGCAGCCGCTCACCATCACCTACCACAAGGGCGCTCTTCTCTACGGCCCGATCTCCATCAACCTCATTTGGTATGGTAAGTTCACCGCCTCCCAGCGATCCATCGTCTCCGATTTCGTCGCATCCCTCTCATCCGGCTATTCCCAGAACAACAAGCCCTCCGTCTCATCCTGGTGGGCGATGACCGAGAAGTATTACGTCCAATCGAAGAAAGCGCCGCCTCTTCTCACCATCGGTGATCAGATTATTGACGAGGACTACTCCTTAGGCAAATCCTTAAAGAACTCAGACATCGCGGCTCTCGCGACGAAAGGCAGGCCTCGGCAGGCCATGAACGTCGTCTTAACGTCGGATGACGTGGCGGTCGAGGGTTTCTGTATGAGCCGATGTGCGACCCACGGATCGTCTTCCCGGTCCAAGGCTGGCCGGTTCGCCTATATCTGGGTGGGTAACTCGGCGGTGCAGTGTCCCGGCCAGTGCGCATGGCCCTTCCATCAACCGGTGTACGGTCCGCAGGCTCCACCCCTTGTGGCGCCTAACGGAGACGTCGGAGTTGACGGCATGGTGATGAATCTGGCGAGCATGATAGCCGGAGCTGTTACTAATCCGTTCGGCGGCGGTTTCTTTATGGGTCCGAAGACGGCGCCGCTTGAGGCGGCGACGGCGTGCCCGGGGGTTTACGGTAAGGGAGCGTACCCTGGTTACGCTGGCGAGCTTCTATTGGATTCCGTCACCGGTGCGAGCTACAACGCCAATGGGGCTCACGGGAGGAAGTATCTGCTTCCTGGGATCTTTGATCCGTTAACGGCTTCGTGCTCTTCTTTGGTGTAGTTTTTAGTGAGTTGCTTAGTAGTTATAAAGGATTATTAGATTATTAGATCTGCATAGGTGGAATGCTTTAAATCTGCAATTCTTTCATTGATTCAATGTGTTTCTAGACTTGACTTTTCTTTAGTATATTGATGTGCATTTTATAGTTAATGATTCTCTTTTAATTTGTTCTTGAAAGGCTTTAGTATTTGAGGTGTGTTGTGATGTCTTTCGACGTTTAATATGCTGATGTACTGGTTCGAGAACTTATGGTGCCCTACTTTATGACTGATTTATGTTTTTGGGAACGATCAATGGGCTAATACCTATAATCGATTAAGTTTTGGAAGATTTACATACATGCCATGCCACACAGGTAGCAGGATTTAATATATTTTATATCCCGCAGAATTTTATATACCTGTTTCTGTTATTATAGGCATTGCATTTTTTGGCCATTTGGAAATTGCTTAGATAGCCAACAAACATAAGCTTTCTAATAAGGAGAGTTCAAACTAGTGCTTGCTTGAATATTCATTATAATATAAGGGTAATAACAGTTTTTTCACACATACAAAAAAAAAGAAGGTCTCACAACACTTATAATTGGTAAGGTTTTTTATGTGGAAAATGTGGAAGGGCTTACTTCACTCTCACAAGCGTTCGCCTGATATATTCTTACCATTAAAAATGAGAATCAAATGGAGTTAATTATGGTGTGCTCTTTAATCCATTTGCTGCCATTTTTCCTTTTTCTGAGGAAAAAAATTGCTTCCACATATACTCCATTGAGAACTAAAATTGCCTCCGTACCATAATTAATTATGATTAAAAAGGTTCGGAACACAGAAAAAAATTAAATGCCTAATGCCTTGTTTGTGATAATTTTTATTTTTAAATTTTATTTTTTTATTTTAAGAACATATTTATTTCCTGCATGTTTTTATTTGTTATTTTAAGAAAATGAATTAATTTATTTTAAAAAACAAATTAATTTTTGTTAAAATATTCAAATATCTAAATATTTTTATTTCAACTAAAATAATAAAAAAAGAAATTAAAACTATATATTATTTTAAATAAAAGTGTTCTCAGAATCCTAAGAAAAGAAGATATATTTTAGAAGAAATCTTCATATAAAAAATAGGGGAGGATGTTTGCTCTTCACTCTTCAACAAAATTATAACTAACTTCAGTGTACTTCAGAAAAATAAAATAATAATAATAAAACTTTTTTTTTTTTTTTCCCAACTGGATAACTTCCATTTAATATAGCTCGAAAATATGAGAAAATGCCCAGCTTACTCCATGTTTCTAACTATTAAATAAAACACTTCTAGTCTAAAATTAATCACCAATTCAACTAAGCAAATTATATATTTTGAAGTTTCACGTCACAGATTTAATACACCAACTGATATAATATAAATTAAAGAATCATCATACACAAATTCATTACCATAATGATCTTAGTAATTCCACCCAAGCAGACGCTGTTGCGACAGGCGCCCAAAGTAGGAATACCTGAAGATTAATAAATAATTCAACTCCCTCTTAATAATTTTTTTAGTAACAATTAAATACAAAAAAAATATGTAGAAAAAAGTATTTGACGTAAAAAAACTTTGCTTGAAAAAGGCTGATTCTTTTTTTTGCATTATGCAATTTTTATTTAGGAAAAATTGAGGATAATATCTAGCTTTATTACTGAAAAAGAAAAAGAATACGAAAATTAAAATACAACTCCACATAAAAAAAAGAAACTAAATAAGAATCAACCAAAATAAAATTCGAAAATTAGAGAAGAAGACGTAAAAGTGATCCCAACACCTAATCAAAAGAATGATAAAACAGCATCAGCACTGCATCTGAGGGCAGCTCCAACATCAAATATGGCAGCGAAAAAAACACGTAGTAGTCGAAGTTGGTATCGACAGGTAAAGCACCATTGGAAGAACTTGTAGAAGCTATCTGAGATGTAGTAAAAATTAAAAAGAATAAGAGAGAGAGAGAGAAAAAATTGTTTATGCACAGAATTGTAGGCGCTAACTTTGCAGTCTTAGCTCACAAATTGTTAATAAGATTTGCATACATACCGCTCAATTTTTATGTATTAACATTTCTAATATTTGAACTTCAATTTTTATATATTTGTCCTCTTAGCTCTGCAAGAAAAAAAGTATATTTAAAAATAATACGCCATCAATAAATTCCAAACTACCAGCATAAATTTCAATGCATGACACATATTTCGAGAAAATCTTTTGAGTAAAAAATATTTAACATTGATGAGGAATCATCCAGAAATCTTATTTTAATAAATTTAGGGTCAAACTGACTGGTTTGACAAAACAAACCAAATGATATCGACATTGATCCAATATAAACCAAATCGAGCCCAAATCAAGCCATCAAACTATGTTTTGAAGTCTTCCATACACATTTGGAAGGTCAAACGAAAGTTGAATCCGATAAGTTCATTGTAGAATGAAGCTTCTTAGCAAGAAGAACCCAACGAGTCTAAGATCATTCAATTCTGACATCATTAAGATCAAAAGAAGCTATTTGGACCGTACGATCGGTTCATATTTCAACATTAATTGCTCATGGGAAACTTGAAGCATTGAGAAGGAGCTGGAGTCCAGTATCACTTCTGCCATCGTTGATGGAGATCATCACCGACATTGTTGTCAACCACCGTTGAAATTCGTCAATCAATGCCAACAGTCGACTGTTGTCTATCACTATCAACTGTCGTAGACCGTCCTCGTTCATCGCTAACCACAGTTGACCACTACCTGCAAGCCTCCATCGATCATCATTGGCCGCATCCCACTTCTTACAATAAGTTAATTCCTGCACCGACGTTGTAACTCCGAAGAGTGTTCATCTTTTTCTAGCCACTGGGATGGGGAATTGTAGATTTAATATCCAGTTTATAGTGGATTTCTTCAGTTAAGCGAGACCCCGTAGTTTTTTCCCTTTCTAGCTTTTCCACGTAAAAAATGTGTGGTGTCATTACTAGTAATTTTTTCTCTTTCGAGTGTGTAATGAATCTTCATATCATTCTTTGTTGATAATCAGCTACTCTACTGTCATAAAGTTTCTTGCACACATCAAAATTAAATAGTGATAATCTTGATGTAACATAAAAATCTGAATGATATAAATGTAAAAAATGAAATTTTGATGTCAGATATTTTTAAAAAAATTATTATTAACTCACGTCCCGCTGCTCAGTAACAAGGAGAAATATTTGCGTACATAAGATGTACGCAGCGCTGCGTACATCTGAGGTTATTATGGGGGTACAATGGGATTATATCTGGGTTATACCCCCAGTACAAGGCGGGACTCCCAATTTTTGCAACCATATCACCGATCGATGAACTAAAAGTTCCAATACTTCATTATATGCGACCTAACCGCAACGTGCCAAAATCTATAAAAGCTTCGCTGCATTGGAAGTTAGAAGCCCCTCGCCGAGATCTAGAAAATTAAAGAGGGAACAGAAATTAATTTTGCTTTCGATTTTCTTCAAAATTTTATTCAGAAATCTCACATCGAATATACATAAATCTGCTTCTATAAACATCATCTTGTATTATTCTACGAATCATGAGATATTATTTTTAATCATTTTCAATGTTACAAGAAATCAACGTTTTGAAGTACTTTTTGACAAGTTTTGGAAATTTAAACATAACATGAATATTTAGTCATATTCAACTAATTGATGAATTAATTATTAATTTTGATCAGTGTCAAAATAATGCTCCTTTTCAACCAAAATCAGGGCCAAAGCTCGCATTTAGCAGGCCTCGTGGCCCTGATTAGCTTAATTATTTGGGAGACACGACTGTCATTGGAGTGATTTGATAATGTAAAATGCTAACCCTATTTGTTGATATATCAGCTCTCTTATAGTAGTTGCAAAGCTGACCTACTCAATTGACTTGAAAACATGGCCTCATCAATATGATATGTCTGCTCATTCTAACAAATCGACTAATTAGACTCTCTAGCCTAAATTGCCCCCTTAACAATCTTTGAGACTATAAGAACATAAAAAGTCAAAACTGATGAGCATACGTCACATTCTTATTTATAAACCGTCTAACAAACATGACATGATCTTAAAATTGAGACATTATGACCATATTTTATACGACAAAACTTATATTTTAATATTTTCTTCAACACATATAACCTGGGTCAGGATTGACTCTCCAAATCATTTTTTTCGTGATCCTGCACCATGTCCCTTATAAAACATTTTTCGCCCCCTCTTCTCATCAAAACATATTCTCTGTTTCACTAGAAGAGAATAAAATATACTAGTCCTCTTCCTTCACATTTCTCTCGCTGGTCTCTCCTATGTTATGTGAACACATGAATAACACGAGACCTGACACCCTAAAAGGATTCAAAGTTCGTAACTTTAACCATACAAAAAAAGCCTGCTCATGTCGATTATCACTATCTAAATTCTTCTAAAAATTTGCCTCATACTATAATACATATTTCTCATGCTACAATTGCCTTTAATAATTTATTGTTGAATTTAAAGCCAGGAGACACACTCAAGTAATAAAGTGATAAAGATAAGAGAAAAGCAGAGAGAGCAAAATGATAAACGATAGAAATTGCTAACTTTTATTCATGAAAAAAACCCTCTATTCATAGATAAGGAGACAATAAAATCACATTTGTACCCCCTAGTAAAGTAAAAACAATAGGGAGATGTTTTCGTAATAGGCATTAAAAGGGCTACAAGCCTGAAAAGACGTTCGATCTAGTATTTAATTCGGGCGATCGTTGGTTTGGAGACTGGTTGAAGGATACAGGCCGTCTACAAGATATTTGAGCGACTAATATTGTTTATCTGGTTTGAATGAGTAATTCCCTTAATCGGGCGTGAGTGAATTCAATCGGGATATATCTTTTGAACATGCCATCAGTAATCACTCGATATGGGTTTTAGCTCGTACCCAACTATCATAATTCAAGCAGTCAAAAGGTAAACCCTCACTTTTCCTCGTAGGCCCCTACTTGTCAAGTGTCTTCTTTTGACGTTGTTGGATCTCTTCAAGATGCGTTATATATATATATATATATATATATCTATATAGTTTCTCAATTTTCTCTCTCTTTGAATCGTGATTACAAGAAAATCTTTAATTTCAAAAAGCTTAACATTATTTGTGATTATCAATTGCATAAAAATTGAGCTCTCTTAAATTCAATGTCAGGACTTCTTTAAATAGAAAGGACTGGGAGAAAACACATATTTTATCTCTTTATTTTTTTATGCGAAACTTGTTTGGTCTTTATCCGTGGTCATGGCGAGCGATCATTTCCAACGACGCCGAGAGGAAGGCTTTTCAGGCTGTGAAGCAGAATTCTGAGCTCCCTTCTGATGTTGAGCACCCCAAAAATCTTCAGATGAAGAGGCTGAAGCCTTTCGATCAGAGGGATCAGGCTGCTTTGCCATGAGCCCTACGTCAGCTTTAACCACTACTATAGTGTCATCTTTAAATAGCAACAAATAAAAACGAATTAAAACAAAAAAACTTGCATGGCATGCCGGGTTGTATTCATAGTATCAGCAAAGCAACTTTACCAAAGAAAACGAATTAATTTATGTTGATACAGCTTTTGCTATCACAGACACCCAAAAGAAACTTTAATTATTATTAAAAATAAATATTTGATGAGATTTTTATATTACATTCATCATAAAATAAATTAATCCTTTTTAAATTTATTCAGATTAAAAAATATCGGTGCCTTTTTCATTTAAAAAGTGCTTCAAATCCTTAAAAATATTTATATTTAAGAATATATACCTTTATTTATATAAAATTTAACCCAAAAAATAAACAACCCGCGTCACCGAGGCGCGCCCATTACTTGTGCTAATCCTTTCCGCGTCACCAGTTCACGCTTTCTTCGTGAACCCTGAGGGGACCGTAGTGACCTGTACAGCACAGCTGGCGCTTAACTAACTTTCCGGAAATATTCTCCAATTCGCCGCGTTATCACTCCATTTTTCATTTTCAAAATTAACAAATATCTAAATTATCGAATAATTAAATCCCACCGTTCCGCTCAATTACCTTTCTGCCTCTCCAACGTCCTCAAATTTGAAATTTCCTCGAATACGCCCATGGCTTTTAATTTTCTCGTCTTCAGCTCTGTGACTTGTCCCCACAAGTTTTCTCTTCGCTAGGGTAGCATAGCACCAAGGCTACAGCTGGCAAGAAACTCTGACCTGATTAGCTGGCGAAAGCGTAGCTGGCAACTGCTTGTTCGGTAAGCTGAGCAGGTGGACTTAAAACCATTATTAAAAGTGCGTTAAGATAAATAATGCAGTGAACTCACGAGCCTCCGTGGTATTATGCATTAACTGTGGCACGAAGCAAATCGAACGATGGATGGCGCCTTATTGAATTTTTAGTACTTCATAATATTTATATAATTCAGTTAAAATTTTAAGTATTTTTTAACAGGGGAATCATTTATTTTATTTTATTTATATTTGAGCTGACTTTTTCAAGGCCGTTCTATTCCTTCGCCGCGTCTTCCCAGAAGCTATCAGCATCCTCTTGCTCTCGCTACAAAAACCGGCGAATGCTCCCATCATCCACACAGCCACAAACGACTTACAAGAACTCTCCCAAAACTTCACTCTCACAAGAGAATCTTTTTCTCTCCCTCCCTTCCATAATCCTTCGCGGCCATGGATTCTTCATCTCATTCCGCGCATCTCTGCTTCTTTCTGCTTTCGGCTCTTCTCTTCCAATCTTCGCTCGCTGGCCGGATGCTCCAGGTGGAGTTAGAAAAGCAGCCGCTCACCATCACCTACCACAAGGGCGCTCTTCTCTACGGCCCGATCTCCGTCAACCTCATTTGGTATGGTAAGTTCACCCCCTCCCAGCGATCCATCGTCTCCGATTTCGTCACCTCCCTCACATCCGGCGATCTCCATCATAACAAGCCCTCCGTGTCATCCTGGTGGGCAATGGCCGAGAAGTACTACGTCCAATCGAAGAAAGCGCCGCCTCGTCTCACCCTCGGAGATCAGATTATCGATGAGGACTACTCCTTGGGCAAATTCCTGAAGAACTCGGACATTTCAGCTCTCGCGACGAAAGGAACGCCTCAGCAGGCCATAAACGTCGTCTTAACGTCCGATGACGTGGTGGTCGAGGGTTTCTGTATGAGCCGATGCGCGACACACGGATCGTCTTCCCGGTCAAAAACTGGCCGGTTCGCCTACATCTGGGTTGGTAACTCGGCGATTCAGTGTCCCGGCCAGTGTGCTTGGCCCTTCCATCAACCGGTGTACGGTCCACAGGCCCCACCCCTTGTGGCGCCGAACGGAGACGTTGGAGTTGACGGCATGGTGATGAACATGGCGAGCATGATTGCCGGAGCTGTTACTAACCCTTTCGGCGGCGGTTTCTTCATGGGTCCGAAGACGGCGCCGCTTGAGGCGGCGACGGCGTGCCCGGGGGTTTACGGTAAGGGAGCGTACCCTGGTTACGCCGGCGAGCTTCTGGTGGATTCTGTCACTGGTGCGAGTTATAACGCCAATGGGGCTCATGGGAGGAAGTATCTGCTTCCGGCGATCTTTGATCCGTCAACGGCTTCGTGTTCTTCTTTGGTTTAGTTTTGAGCGAGTTGCTGAGTGGTTAAGAAGTGTTATTAGGTCATTAGATCTGCATGGAGGGAATACTTTAGATATGCAATTCTTTCATTAATTCAATGTGTCTTTAGACTTTTACTTTTCCTTAGAATATTGATGTGCATTTCATAGTTATGATTCTGTTTTAATTTGTTCTTGAAAAGCTTTTGAGTATTTGATGTGTTTTGTGATGTCTGTCAACGTTTAATATGCCGATGTGCTGGTTCGAAAACTTAATTGTGCCCTACTTTATGATTGATTTATGTTTTTGGGAATGATCGATGGGCTGATACCTATAATTGATTAGTTTTTGGAAGATTTACATACATAGTACATAGCAAGATTTAATGTATTTTATATTCTGTAGAATTTTAAATTCCTATTTCACCTCCCTCCCTTTGTCTCAAATTGCTGATTTATTCAATAAATTTTGCTATTGGGTGGGATTTTAGAAATCAGCAGCTTTCAAAGCCTTCTCCTTTATGCATCGCTATTGTTGATGCCCTCTCCATTTGCTACCGTGAGTTCCGTCAATGCCTATCCCGCGAGCTTGGGGAAGAAGGATGAGGAGATTTATTATTAATAAAAATATTCTAATAAAAAATAAATAAATTAAGGATTTTAATTTATATAATCTTTATAATTGATGTTAATTAAATATCAAGTCTCTATTTTTAACAAATTAATATTAATTTGTATTTTAATTTGATCAAATACAATTCAATATTTCTTATTTTTTTCATGATTATTAATTAATAATTATTTAAATTAAACTAAATTGATTATGATCTCATCAAATTTTTGAGGCTATTGAAGTCATATTTGTCGTGGAGCGCACAAGGAGTAAGAAAAAGTAAAAAAAAATATTTAGTAAAAGAAAATGAGAAGTGAGACATTTCTTAATGGTGAAATAAAAATTATAGAATTTTGAAAACATTTGACAGGAACATGAAGTCATGGCAGTAGTGGATCGAAAGATTTACTAACCGTTTACTGTCTGCCCGGATAATGAGTTAAATTCATTTAAGCAGATCTTGGGCTGACAAGCCTATTATTCACTCTGCTACTTGTCCCCCAAAAATAACAATGCCATATTTGCCATAGATTTGATTGAATGGCCTGCCCAAAGAGCAGTGATCCGTAGAATCTCTTTACTCGAAAGTATCTACAAACATGTATTTTGATCTCATTTTTGCATGTCTGCATCCTTTATGCATATAAATAAGGAGTCATTTCTCAAATAAGGTCTATGCATTTTCAGTTGTTCTTTACTGTTGATACACCACCAATAAATTTTCATCATCTGACACAATCTCAAGATATAACACGAATTTTGAGGTAATATTTGTGCAAAGAACTTTCAAATTTTGATTAACAGTCATCCAAAGTTCCAATTTCATCAAACTTATAGTCAAACTGACCAGATCGATAAAACAAACCCAATGATATTGGTTAGTTTAATCCGAGTCAAATCAAGCTCAAATCAAGTCATTAAACTATTCTTGGAATAGTTATGAACATATTTGAAAGGTAAAATAGATGCCAAATTTAGCAAGGTTATAGTCGAATCGAGCGTCTTGATAAGACGAATTCAACGCCCAAAATCACTCAATTCTGACATCTTTAAGGCACCCAAATGTCTATTAATCGTTGTTTGATTGAGAGAAGCTATCTGGACCATCCGATCTAAATGATTCACATTATTGCATTAATTGTACCCAAAACACTATAAATAGAGCCCCTCTACTCTCATGAGGGAGAGCTGAAGCCTAGAGAGAGAGCCTGATGCCTTGAGTAGGTGTTGCAGCTTAGCATTATCACGTCCGCCGACCACCGTCGACCAATGCCTACAGCCACCGACCTCCGCCAACTACCTTCAACCGTCGTCAATCACCGCTAGCCAGATGTCGAAAGTCAACGCTCTGATTTGAAAAATATTGTTACCTCTAATCTGAAAAATATTGTTACAATTTCCGGTATGTGGGTCATGAGTTTTCTGTAATAATCAATCAATAGTGGATTTCTCGCAACTGGGTCAGGCCCGGTCGTATTTCCCTTTTCGGTTTTTCCACGTAAAAAATTATGAAGTTGTCACAACTTGTTTCTTTTTCATTTGTGTGTGTGCTTAATTTTCAAACAACGGTAAGACGATAATCCCCACTGCGGATTTTCTAGCACGCATCAACCATGCTTTCTCTTTCTCTTTCTCTTCTCTACCACACTCTAATCCTTGTGTTTCTCTCAGATAATTTTGAATCCAACTATTCTATCTTTTTTCTTACAATACCTCATATTTAATATAGCTGGTCTCATGTTGAAAGACATGTCTTATCATTTAAAATATAAGAATCTGATCAAAAGTCTCGGTAACGCCCTGTCCATTTTCATTTCAGTTGGTTGCTTTTACTAGTAAGTCTTGAAATGATAACATCTTCGTTAAGTATCATGGCTCGCTTCGACATTTATCTCGAGTATGATCTTGGATGATGGAGCAATCCGTTCTTAGCTTTGAGGTGCCTGATCAGAAGACTGAGTGCCGACTGTGGGATATCACCTGTGAACTTGGGATCTGCAAACCTTATAAATGCGGTTTGTGTCAACCATCCATACATTGGTAGTAGTTGCTTGCCCTTAGAGTTTGATGTGCCCTAGGTCAGTTGGCTTTGACACTCAAGGTTTATTACGTTTCTTGTGCTCTTTAGCATCTGACGACCATCCCTTAAAGTTTACTTGAGGCGACCCCTAAGCTTCCTAAGGAAGCTTTTTGATAGCCTATGTTTATTTGTTCGAGTTCTTCGGTCTCAAGATTCAACAAATTCATATTACCCAGTTTCTTGACTTTTTTGTTTTTATTTTATATATTAATATATTTTTTCGGGCTAAGACATGCTCTTACACTCAACTCAATGTATTGTCAATTAATATGCTCAAGCTTTCGGGTACTGACAACGTTGATTATTTATATGCAATAATAAGCTTATTTTATTTTATTTTATTTTATTTGCTTAAATTTAGCTTCTCAAGATGTTTCACATGATTTTCAACCAATGCAGTATAACTCCAAACAAAATGACATACACAATAACTCTCATGGTCCATAATTAAGTGAAAAAAAAAATATTATTGATATTATTTATATTTTCCCAATGAATCATTGAATTATCAATGCCTATCAATAATTGTGAATCAATGACTATGGCATTCATCCATCGCATACATAAATTGATATTAAGGCCCCGTTTGGGGCAGCTTATTGACCTGCGGTGGCGTTTTCAAAATTCTGCAACAATTTTGGAAAACACGTTGGGGGTGCGTATTTGTGCCGCTCCTAAACGCCTATCCCGATTTTCTATTAAGGAGGCGAAGTGAGACGAGGTCTGCATCCTACGTCTGATTATCGCGTTAGGGTAAGATTTCTGGTTGTGCCCTTCGGTCGCCCTTCTGATACTCTCACTCGCTCTTGCTCTCCCGTTCTTTCTACTTCCTTTTGCAATATCTCTCGCGGAGATCGACACCGAGGTATATTTTGCAACGAATTCGTGCAGCCCTTCCCGATATCCCTTCTTCTTTCTGCTCCTTCTCGCCTCAAATAAGGTAGATTTTTGACTCTCACATTTTCACAGTCACATTTCTCTGATATTTAACTGGGTGTTGATCACCCATAAATTCACACTATTTACGAGAAGGGAGAAGAGAGACAGATCGAGAGTGAGAGGTTTTGAACTTTTGCAAATAGAGAGAAGATGCTACAGGGATTGATTGTTTCAGATTTTTTGATATTTATGAGATTGAGTTGATATTCATTACATTGCATAAAAGTGGCTACATATATGTTCCACAAAACGATAAAAAGAAGAAGCTTTGATTCATGGTTTGATGGAAATTGCAAAGTTCAGTTCTAATATAATGAGGCAATTACATACATACCACTCAATTGCGTGGTCATACTTTTTGATGAAATTGCTTATCAATTTGCATGGTACTCGTTTAATGCAATTTGGTTCATCAAACTTTTTGGTGTTGGTGTTAACTTTCAGTCATAAAATGAATTGTAGCAATAAGGATGATATATATTGTTCATTGTGGATGATCTTATTCCCAACGCTGGTGTTTCCTTTAACGTGTTTAGTGACTTTGCTTACATCGCTGATATGGGTGTTTTTTTTCCATGAGAATTTAGCTTACATTTAGAAATAGAGGCTCTCTAAGGTTTCAATTTATGAAGAATAATAAATAGTGTCCTCACTCTCATTCTTTAGCATGTTCTATTAATCCTACAAATTCAATTATTTGGAAAGAAAGGTTAATATTTTTCTTTGAAACTAAAGAGTGATCTTATTTGGGAACATGGTGATGGAAGTTGTTGCTCCAACAGGTTCAGTTGAAATTGCTATTAGCTGCAACAGTTTGATGTGAATATTAGTTGCAACTGTTTCATTTTCATTGTAAGATATGTGATATTGATATTGCAGTTTCATTATCTGTTGCAGTTTCTGTATTAGCCGCAACAGTTTCTGTATTGCTATAGGAAAGAGAGATAATTTCAACGAGATTGTTGCGGTTGAACATGAATGTGACCACAATATGTGTTTAACCTCATTTAAATATGTTGTTGGTTAGCTGTTGCAACAACCATTCTGTCAGATATTATGATTTTATTCGGGTTAACCAATTGTCTTCATTCTGGTTTACTGCTTGCTTTCAGTTGGTGATTTTTACAATTTATTAGTTAGCAGAGCTACTTTTTTTTAGCACTAGAAAACATTCGTTGATTCTGTTGAATAAAGGGAGCAAGAATTAGGAACAATGCATGTATCTGGTTAGTTGATAGCATGTTGTAGCGTTCTTCATTGAGATTCATAGCTATGTAACCTTACACAGTTGCTTAATAAAACCTGTTTGACTTCATTCTATGGATGTAGGTCTTTGACCGAATCACATAATTCTTTTGTGTTCTTATATATTTTTTTTTGTATGAGGAAATTGCAACACTGTAAAAATGATGATGATTGTGGATGTTAATTTATACAAGCTAGAGGAAATGCTTTGTGTATGTTGTAAAGGGTTTGTTTGATGCTTTAGAAGTTGTCCTGTTATCCATTGCTTATGTTGCAATCATTCTAAAGAAATTGATGATGGCGATGGATGTTAATTTATGATTGTGCGGAAGTGATGTGGATGAACTTGGGCTTAAACCATATATTTTTGGTCATTGATAAGGTTTTTTTTTTCCTAACGTGAAAACATAAAGCAAGTACTTATTTTCCTTTGTTCATTCTAGTTCCAAAATGTCTAAGGCAAATGAAGGTGGTCCGTCAGCTATGTGGTTTTGATACTCGCGAGTGTGTGAACATTTTACACCATCTTGTTAAACTAATATGTGATAATATCAGGGTTCTGTGTTATGTACTTCTTTGTTTATGTTAGTTCTATTGCAAATAATTTCACCAAACAGTTTCACTTGTAATTGTATTTCTCTTTATTTTATTTCTTCTGATACTCACGAGATGACGAACAATGTATTTTTTTTTTACTCATCTGTAACAGTTTGATGCTTATGTTATATCTATTATTTTTCCCATATTGTTCTGTTGCAAAATATCTTTACCAAACAGTGGCAGAATGATCATTTATCCAACAACAACTGCCAGTAAGTTGTTCTGAATAAGCTTCACCAAACAACAAGCCAACTTGTTCTAATAAACTGCATATTATCAGATTATAAGAATAATTTACTTATCAACAGTTTATAAATAATTAACAACTGCCCCAAACAGACATTAAATTATCAAGTTTAGTACTTAAAGATCATGACATTTCATTTATCATATCACTATAAATTTCGTCGGATAAGATATTAAAGTTGAAATGATTTTTAAGATTTAAAAACAAAAAAAATTTTGGGTAAATATTTCTAGCAATTAATAATAAAATTATTTGAAATTTTTTATTTAACAATAACGTTGTAAATATAATAAGAGTATGACAAGATATTTCAACAATTTTACCAATACTTTGAACAAAATTCAAATGCTCGATCAATTTAATCGAGTCTTCAAAAATAATGGCCCTCAAGTCAAAATATTCTTACATTTTTCTATATTGATATCATAATATAATTTCTCAACCATCCAAACTAATAAATCAACATCAATCAATTCAAATGATCCAAAAAATATTTAATGTACAAAAAAAAGTATAATAAAATAAAGTTCTCTTTTGAATCTTTTCACATATCATTTGATTTTTGATTTGCTATATGTGCTTGACCCAACCAATACTATAATTAATTGTGCGTATTTTTCGGATAAAAAAATAAAATTATACTGATCTTAGCTATTAGGTTTAATTTGATCTTTAAAATATAAACACTATTATCAATTCTAATTAAAAAATTTTAATTCAAATTTTTAAGTTTAATTTTATTTTTAATTTAAAATTTTTTAAAATTTTTAATGTCTCAACTAATTATTCTTTATCTTTTAGTGTGTGCTAAATTTTCATTCCACGTTAAGACAATCATACATTACTCTACTGTTGTGAATTCTCTAGCACACAACATTAATAATTAGATTAATAAATTCATACAAATAAATAAAATAATGATTAATGTGAAACTTAGCTATTTCAAATAAAAAGATTATAAGAAAAATAGTTGATATTATACACGTTATTATTAAAAAATAATTGAATTTATTATTGACATTTATTATAAAATAAATTATTTATAATGAGTTAAACTATTCACACCAAATTTGAATTTGAGTTGAATTAAAAAATAATTTATTGATTTTTATATAAATTTTAACTAAAATTAAATGATTAGAGGATATTAATACATACCCACCTAAAGCATACTATTTTCCCTATAAACACCTAAAATTTTAATATTACCTATATACCACCCAAACGTTTCTAAGAAAATATTTATACCATTCCGTCTTTCCTTGGCGTCGAGGAGGAGTTTGCATTATGTCATGTTGGTCTCATTGTTTTTTTAGTAGAGGCTTTGTGTTGTAGAAGAGATATCGAAGTTCCTCGGAAAAGCTTCAGTGAATTTAAAATTTGCATATTTATATAAGTAATTCTCTTATCTCCACCTTCCTTGCAAGAGCCCCACAAACAAATAGGAACTCATCTTCTTCTCGAACTGCTACCTGCCCGCCATGTCTACACCCAAAATATATCTATTTCACTCTCTTTCTCTTGCTAGAAATTTTTTCTTGTAGCTCGATCAACACTCCCTCCAAGGTTTATTTCATTTGTCTCATAAGGGTTCTTATGATATTTTCTTTGATTGTCCCACCATAATTTTAAATCAAATATTATTGTGTGAAGTTCATATATATATATTATATCCCCTAAATAATTTAGTTAATTTTATCAACCTGGTAGACATTCCTCCTCTTCTTAATTTAAAAAAGCTTCCACTGCATAAGGCACAAAACCATCGCAAAACATTTTAGAAGTTCTCTTCGTTAGGGTAGCATAGCACCGATGCTACCGCTGGCGAGAAACTCTGACCTGATTAGCTGGCTAAAGCGCATCTGGCAACTGCTCGCTCGGTGAGCAGAGCAGGTGAACTTAAAATCATTATTAAAAATGCATTAAGATAAATAATTGAGTGAACTTACGAGCTTTAGATTGCTTTGAGATATGTAAGTTTATCTCATAATGCTTCGTTGCATGCATTAACACAGACACATAGTAATGTTTATATAATTCAGTTAAAGATTAAGTATTTTTAAATAGGCGAATCATAATTATTATTTTATTTATATTTGAGCTGACTTTTTCAAAACCGTTCTATTCCTTCGCCGCTCTTCCTATGAATCAAGTAACAGAAGCTATCAGTACCCCTCCCTTCTTCCTCTCGCTATAAAAACCGGGGAATGCTCCCATTATCCACATATCCACAAACGAATTTCAAGAACCCCTCTCAAAACTTCAGTCTCACAGGAATTTCCCTCCCTTTCATAATCCTTCGCGGCCATGGATTCTTCAACTCATTCCGCGCATCTCTGCTTCTTTCTGCTTTCGGCTCTTCTCTTCCAATCTTCGCTCGCTGGCCGGATGTTCCAGGCCGAGTTAGAAAAGCAGCCGCTCACCATCACCTACGCTCTTCTCTACGGCCCGATCTCCCTCAACCTCATTTGGTATGGGAAGTTCACCGACTCCCAACAATCCATCGTCTCCGGCGATCCCCATAACAACAAGCCCTCCGTGTCATCCTGGTGGGCGATGGCCCAGAAGTACTACGTCCAATCGAAGAAAGCACCGCCTTGTCTCACCCTCGGTGATCAGATTATCGACGAGGACTACTCCTTAGGCAAATCGCTAAAGAGCTCGAACATTGCAGCTCTCGCGACGAAAGGCAGGCCTCAGAAGGCCATAAACGTCGTCTTGACATCGGATGATGTGGCGGTGGAGCGTTTTTGTAAGGGCCGATACTCGACCCACGGATCGTCTCTCTGGCATAAAAGTGGCCGGTTCGCCTACATCAGGGTGGGTAACTCGGCGGTCCAGTGTCCCGGCCAGTGCACATGGCCCTTCCATCAACCGGTGAACGCCGGAGCAACTACTAACCCGTTCGGCGGCGGTTTCTTCATGGGTCTGAAGAGGACGCCGCTTGAGGCTACGACAGCGTGGCCGGGGATTTACGGTAAGGGAGCGCACCCCGGTTAAGCCGGCGAGCTTATGGTGGATTCCGTCTCCGATGCGAGCTACAATGCCAATGAGGCTCAGGGGAAGAAGTATCTGCTTCCGGCGACCTTTGATCCGTCAACGACTTCTCGTTCATCTTTAGTGTAGTTTTTAGCGAGTTGCAGAGTAGTTAACGAAGGGTTATTAGATAATTTGATCTGCATTGGTGGAATAGTTTAAATCTGTAATTCTTTCATTAATTCAATGTGTTTTTAGGCTTAACTCTTCTTTAGTATATTGATGTGCATTTCATAGTTAATGATTCTCCTTTCATTTGTTCTTGAAGGCTTTTAGTTTTTGATGTGTTTATATCCTGTCTAATTTTAAATCCCTTGTCTTAAGTCACTGGTTTATTCAATAAATCCTGTAATTGGGTCAGATTTTAAAAATCAACAGCTTTCGAAGTCTTCTGCTTTCCGCATTGATGTTGTCGATGTCTTCTCGAGTCCTGTCCAACGAGCTTGGGGAAGAAGGATGGTGGGATTTATTATTAATAAAAATATTAAAATAAAAAATAATTAAATTAAAGTTATTGATTAATAAGTCTTAAAAATTGACATTAATTAAATAATAAGTCTCTAATTTTAGGAAATTAATGTTTATTTTTATTTTAATGTGATCAAATACAAATCAATATATCTGATTACTTTCATGATTATTAATTAATAATTCATTAGACAACTAAACTTAACTGATTATTTTTCCCGGAGCTTACATAATCTGGAACATATAGCATCTGACAATAATCGAGCGACCTAAATAAATCAATTGACCCAAATAAAGATAGGCTATGAAGTCAAAATTTCCAACAACTAATAGTAAAATCATTTGAAGTTTATAATTAACAATAATGTTGTAAATATAATAAGAGCCGATAAGACATTTCAGCAATATTAACAATCAAATTTCAAATGGGTTTTAATCAACCATTCAAAAATAATAATTTTATGGACCTCGAGACAAAATAGTCTTACTTTTTTCTATATTGATATTCTAAAAAAATATCTCTAAAATACAAACTAATAAATCTAAACCAATCAATTAAGATGTTCAAAAAAGATTTAATATAGAAAAAAAATCAAAACTCTTTTGAATGGTTTCACATATCATTTGATTTTTGATTTTCTAAATGTGTTTGAAGCAACCAATATTATAATTAATGGTGTGCGATTTTGGGAGTAAAAGATTAAATTGAACTGATCTTAATTATTATGTTTAATTTGATCTTTAAATATAAATTCATTATTAACTATAATTAAAAAAAAATTATATTTAAATTTAAAGTTTATTTTTATTTTTAATTTAAATTTTTTAAGAAAGTCTCGTGTCTCTACTCAGATTGTGAGTTAAATCTTCATACTACGCTAAGATAATCATACATTACTCTACTGCCGTGAATTTTCTAACATGCATAATTAATAAGTGGACTAATAAATTCATATAAATAAATAAAATAATGATTAATGCGAATCTTAGCTATTTCAAATAAAAAATTATAAAAGTAAAAAATAGTTCATATTATTCACGTTATTAATAAAAAATAATTGAATTTATTATTGAGATTAATTATAATTTAAAGTATCGATAATGAGTTAAACTATTCAAGCAAATTTTAATTTGATTTGATTTGAATTAAAAAAAACAATTTATTGATATTTATATAAGTTTTAACTAAAATTAAGTAATTGGAGGATATTCGTCCATACCACTCAAAACATACTATTTTACCTATAAACATATAAAATTTTAATATTACGTATATACCACCACCCAAAAGATTTCGAGTTGAGATGCGGTAAAACTACCAGAACAAGAGAAATCAATACCTAAATTTAGGAATCCACATAATAAAAATTAAATATAGGAGATTATACCAGGTTCACTTCAGGGGAAGAGAGATTCTACTCGCATCAGATGGAAAGAAAGAAATATGTATTGAAAATAACAACTCAACAATTCTGTACACCATTACTCTCACTTGAGTCTTATATCCCTTATATAAAGGAGGATTATATCATGCATAAAAACCCAAAAAAGAAACAAATAAATTATAATGTGCCCATTAAATAAAAGTGATAAATACAACAATAGGGCCGAAGAGAACTTCGTGCTTGTGATCGGTGATGCTGAGCGACTGTTTCCCGACTTAAAGTAGAATACACATAGAAAGAAGTAGAGAAGAATTAAGGGGGAAGCCATTGTACTTTCTTTAGTGCTTTGATTTGGATTTGGATAATGAAGAAGATCGCTTTGATATTTAACATAAAATAGACTCATAATTCAGCTCATTTAAATTAAACTGAATTGATTATAATCTCATAAATTTTTTGGGGCCATTGAACCCATATTTGTCGTGGACCGCTCAAGGAGTAGAATTCACAAAGAAAAAGGAAAAAAAAAAGATTATTTGGGAAAAAATAAAGAGAAGTGTGAGATTTCTTAATGGTGGAATAAAAATTATAGAATCTTGAAAATATTTGACAGGATCGTGAAGCCATGGTAGTGATGGGTCGAAAGATTGACTGACAGTTTACTATATGCCCAGATTAGGACACAAATTTATTTAAGCAGATCTTGGGCTGACCGACCAATTCATCACTCTGCTCCTTATCACTCAAAAATAACATTGTCATAATTGCTATAGACCTCATCGATTGGCCTACCCAAAGAGCGGTCATCGGTAAATTTTATTTACTCGAAAGTATCTACAAACACGTATTTTGGTCTCATTATTTCATGTATGCATCATCCATGCATATAAATTGGGAGTCATTTCTCAAATAAGTTCTATGCTTTTTCAATTGTTCATTACCGTTGATAGACCACCAATAAATTTTCATCACCCGACACGAATCTCAAGAAATGACACGAATTTTGAGGTAATATTTGGGTAACAAACATTCAAACTTTAATTAACAGTAATCCTGAGCACCAATTTCAATAAACTTATAGTCAAAGTGACCAGATCAATAAAACAGACCCAATGATATCAGTTAGTCTAATCCGAGCAAAATCAACCTCAAATCAAGTCATTAAACTATTCTTGGAAGATTTGTGGACACATTTGGAAAGTCAAACAGATGTCAAATTTAGTATGGTTATAGTCGAATCGGGCGTCTGAATATGACGAATTCACCGTCCAAGATCACTTAATTCTTACATCTTTAATGCACCAAAATGATTATTAATCGTTGTTTTATTGAGGAAAGCTCTTTGGACCGTCCGACAAAAATGATTCATATTCTTGCATTAGTTGCACCTATAACACTACCAATAGAGTCCCTCCCCACTCATGAGGGAGAGATGAAGCCTAGAGAGAGAGTTTGATGCCTTTAGAAAGAGCTGCAATTCAGCATTATCGTCAATCGTCGTCTACCAACTCAGACCACCGTCGAACACCGTCGACCACCTCCAACCTCCGTCGACTACCACCTACCGCCGCCAACCTCTGTCAATTACCGTCAACCGTTGTCGACCACTGTCAACCGTTGTCAATCACTGCTAACCAGACGCCGAAAGTCAACACTCTAATATTAAAAATATAGTTATAATTTTTTGTCTGTGGGACATGAGGTTTTCGTAATCATCAATCAATCGTGAATTTTTTGCAAGTGGACCAAGCTCAGTGGTAATTCCCTTTCCGAGTTTTCCATGTAAAAATTTTTGTAGTTGTCACAACTTGTTTGTTTTTCATTTATGTGTTTGTTAAATTCTCGCACAACGCTAAGACGTTAATGCCTGCTGTGGATTTTCTAGCACGCATCGACCATGATTTCTCTTTCTCTTTCTCTTGTCTACAATGCTCTAATCCTTGTGTTTCTCTCGGACAATTTTGAATCCAACAGTTCTATCTTTTTCCTTACAATACCTCTTATTTGATCGAGTTGGTCTCGTGCTGAAAGACATGTGTTATCATTTAGAATATAAGAATCTCATTAAAAGGCTCGGCAAGGTCCTGTGCTATTTCATTTCAGTTGGCTTTGACTCTCGTGATTTATTATGTTTCTTGTGCTCTTTAGCATCTGACAACCATCCCTTAAAGTTTACTTGAGGCGACCCCTGAGCTTCCCAATGCAGCTTTTTGATTGCCTATGTTTATTTGTTCGAGTTTTTTGGTCTCAAGATTCAACAAATTTTATGTTACCTAGTTTTTTAATTGTGTTGATTTTATTTTATATATTAATATATATTTTCAGACTAAGATAAGCTCTTACACTCAACTCAATGTATTCTCAATTAATATGCTCAAGCTTACGGGTATTGGGAACGTTGATTATTTATACCCCATAATAAGCATTACTTTGCTTTATTTTATTTTATTTTGCTCAAATTTAGCTTCTCAAGATGCCTCACATTATTTTCAACCAATGTAATCTAACTTCAAGCAACATGACATACACAATTGCTGTCATGTTCCATAATTAAATGAAAAAAAAAAATTATTATTATTATTATTATTATTCCAATGAATCATTGAAGATCAATGTCTATCAATCATTGTCTATCAATGTCTAGGGCATTCATTCATCTCATAAATAAGTTGATATTAAGTAATCATATTTAGTACATGAAGATCATGACATTTCATTACCATATCGCTATAGATTTTGTCAGATATGACTTTAAATTTGAAATAATTTTTTAGATTTACAAAAAAATAAAATTTTGGGTCAATATTTCTAGCAATTAATAATAAAATTATTTGAACTCTATTATTAACAATAATGTTGTAAATATAATAAGAGCCGACAAGACATTTCACAAATTTTACCAATACTTTGAAAAAAAATTCAAATGTTCGATCAATTTAATCGAGCATTCACAAATAATAATTTTACGGCACTCGAGCCAAAATACATTTACATTTTTCTATATTGATATTCTAATAAGATTTATCTACCATCCAAACTAATAAATAAATATCAATCAATTCAGATGTTCGAAAAAGATTTAATAATAATAAAAAAAAAACAAAGCTCTCTTTTGAATCGTTTCACATTTCATTTGATTTTTTATTTGCAAAATCTGCTTGACCCAACCGACATTATAATTAATGGTGTGCATTTTTTGGATTAAAAATTAAAATTATAGAGATCTTAATTATTAGGTTTAATTTGATCTTTGAAATATAAACACTATTATCAATTCTAATTTTAAATTTTAATTTTTAATTTTTTATTTAAAATTTTTAAAAATTTCTGATGTCTCAACTGATTATTTTCTATCTTCTACCGCGTGCTGAATTTTCATACCACGTTAAGACGATCATACATTACTCTACTTTCGTGATTTCTCCAGGTCATTAATATACATTAATAAATTCATACAATAAAAAAAATAATGATTAATGTAAATCTTAGCTATTTCAAATATAAAGATTATTAGAAAAATAGTTCATATTATTCACGTTATTAATAAAAAAATAATTGAATTTATTTTTGAGATTAATTCCAATGTAAATAATTTATAATGAGTTAAACTATTCAAACCAAATTTGAATTTGATTTGAATTAAAAAAATAAATGATAGATAGTTATATAAATTTTAACTAAAATTAAATGATTGGAGGATATTCACACATACCCACTTAAAGCATACTATTTTACCCACATAAAATTTTAATTTTACCGATACACCAATAAAAAATTTCTGAGAAATTATTTATGCCACTCTGTCTCTCCTTCCCATTGAAGAGGAGTTTCCATTATGTCATGTTGGTCTCATTGCTTTCTTAATAGACACGAAGATCCTCTGAAAAGATTCAGTGAATTTAAACTTTGCATATTTATATATGTAATTCTCTTATCTCTGACCTTCCTTGCAAGAGCCCCACAAACAAATTGGAACTCATCTTCTTCTCAAGCGGCTACCTCGCTGCCAATTCTACACTCAAATTATATCTATTTCACTCTCTTTCTCCCGCTAGAAATTTTTGCTTGTGGCTCGATCAACACTCCCCCAAAGGTTTATTTCATCTATCTCATATGCGTTCTTATTGGGTTGAATAATTTCTTTGTTTTTCCCACCATCATTTAAGTCAAATATTATGGTGTGAAGTTCTTTTATATAGATGAATTGTATTGTCATGATGTTATGTTGAATAACCACCAAATCTCTTTCTTTCAATCTAATATGAATT
>NEWO01000108.1:420228-432404 GCA_003013225.1 Phalaenopsis aphrodite | reverse complement strand
AGTCAAAATATTCTTACTTTTTTCTATGTTGATATTCTTATAAAATTTCTCTACCATCCAAGCTAATAAATCAAAATCAATCAATTTAGATATTCAAAAAAGATTTAATAAAATAAAAAAAAACTATTGGGTATGACTCATATACCAGATAAGGGGCAAATACTGGAGAGGACCGGAGCGAGCTCAGAAACGGGCGGAAGCATTTGTTCAATCGAGAGAGTTTCGTTACGTGAGTTGGGAGTGTGGGGGCGTCGCGGTACGATACTAGGATAATTTTGTAATTACATGTTGTACTTTGGGTTATATATATAACTATTTTGTAACTCTATGTATTGGATTCTGTACTATTTTTCTAAATTAAAAAGAAAGTCTATACTCTGTTGCTGGGGATGTAAGCATATTTGTCAAACCTCGTTAAATATGTGTTCATCTTCTATAATTGTGTCGATTCTTGCTTCTCTTGGCCCTAATTTCTCAACAAAAAAAAAGCACTTTTGAATAATTTCATGTATTATTTGATTTTTTATTTGCTAAATCTGCTTGAACCAACCAATATTATAATTAATAGTGTGCATTTTTTGGATTAAAAAATTAATTAAATCGATCTAATTATTAGGTTTAATTTGACCTTTTAATATTAATTTCATTATTTACTATGATTTAATTTATTTTTTTTTTTTTAAGTTTATTTTTATTTTTAATTTAAAATTTGTAAGAATTTCTTTTGTCTTTACTCTGGTTGTGTGTTGAATCTTCATACTACGCTAAGATAATCATACATTACACTACTGTCGCGCATTTGCTAGCATGCATCATTAATAATTAGACTAATAAATTCATATAAATAAATAAAATAAAGATTAATGTGAATTTTAGCTATTTCAAAAAAAATATATAAAAATAATAAAAAAAGTTCATATTATTGACGTTATTAATTAAAAATAATTGAATTTATTATTGAGATTAATTATAATTTAAATTATCTATAATGAGCTAAACTTCAAATTAAAATTTAATTTGATTTGATTTGAATTAAAAATAATTTAATGATTTTTAAATAAATTTTAACTAAAATTAAACAATTGGTGGATAGTCATACATACCGCTTAAACAATTTCTACCACTTTTTGTTTCTCCTTGCCGTCGAGGAGGAGTTTGCGTCGCCGACATGTCATGTTGGTCGCATTTCTTTCTCAGTCGAGGCTTTGTGTCATCGAAGAGATGTCAAAGATCCTCTGAGAAGATTCACTGATTTTAATTTTTGCGTATCTATATATGTAATTCTCTTATCCCCTACCTTTCCTTGCAAGAGCCCAACAAACAAATATGAACTTATTTTTTTCTCGAATGGCTACCTTGCCGTTAAGTCTAGACCCAAAATATATCTATTTCGCTCGCTTTCTCCTGCGAGAAAATTGTGCTTGTAGCTCGATCAACACTCCCCCAAAAGTTTATTTCATCTATCTCATAAGTGTTTTTATCGAATTCAATATTTTCTTTGTTTTTCTCACCATCATTTTGAAGCATATATTTCTATGTAAATTTCATACATATGAATTGATTATTTCGTGAAGATATTGTGGTGAATAACAACCAAATCCATATTCATCTTAGCATATCATATCTACACCTAATATTTTTCTTTATTTTTAAATTTCAAGAAATTATTTCTTCAATTTAATAATAACTAATTTTTAGATAACGAATATATCTTTTGATAACGAATATCTCTTTCTCTAATGCTTGCTTGGAATAATTTATGTAGCCGGTTGTTGAACAGGTTTCTTAATGGGGGACTAGGAGTGATTGGTAAATACATATGCGTAGAGGGAGATGTTAAAATGTTTTGAGATGATTTTTTGTGTTATGCAGTGGAAGCTTTTTAAAACTAACCTGAGGAATGTTTACTCGGTTGATTTAATTAGCAAAATTAACTAATTTTAAAAAGCTTCCACTACTTAACACAAAAAATCATCTCAAAACATTTTAACATCTCCCTCTACCCTTATGTATTTACCAATCTCTCCTAGTCCCCCATTAAGAAACCTGTTCAACAACCGGCTACATAAATTATTCCGAGCAAGCATTACACTAACGTATCTGCTCCCATGACGGGCTCCACCGGCAGCTCGCCAGCTTAGCCTGCATATGCTCCTTTGTTGTAGATCATTGTGCACATAGTTAAGAATATGATCACCGAGAGTAAGCCCAAGCGCCATCGACCACCAGGATGACACATGAGGCTTCTGCTCACCGTCTGTAGAGAGAGAAACGATGGAGTCAGGAAAGACTCCGTGTTGGTATGCAATAAAACTACCGTACTATATTAGGTTGATGAAGTTAATGATTATACACGGGAAATGAGATTCTACTCATATCGGCTGGGAAGAAAGAAATATGTATTGAAATTACAACTCAACAATTCTCTACTCCATTATGTCCTTCGTATTGCATATGGATAAAGAAGAGGTTCGCTTTGATATTTAACATAAAATAGACTCATAATCCGGCTCATTTAAATTAAACTGAATTGATTATGATCTCACAAAACCCATATTTGTCGTGGAGCGCTCAAGGAGTATAATTCACAAAAAAAAAAGGAAAAATAAAAAGATTATGGGAATAGATAAAGAGAAGTGAGAGATTTCTTAATGGTGGAGAAAAATATATAGAATCTTGAAAACATTTGAGAGGACCATGAAGCCATGGTACTAGTGGGTCGAAAGATTGACTGACTGTTTACTATATGCCCAAATCAAGACACAAATTCATTTAAACAGATCATTGGTTGACTAGCCTATTCCTTACTCGCTCCTTTTCCCCCCAAAACAACATTGCCATAATTGACATAGACCTCATCGATTGGCCTGCCCAAAGAGCAGTGATCGGTAGAATCTGTTTACTTGAAAGTATCCACAAACATGTATTTTGATCTCTTTCTTTAATGTCTGCATCCTTTATGCATATAAATAGGGTGTCATTTCTCAAATGAAGTCTATGCACTTTCAATTTTTCATTACCGTTGATACATCACCAATATATTTTCATCATATGACACGAATCTCAAGATATGACATGAATCTTGAGGTAATATTTGACCAAGAAACATTCAAACTTTGATTAACAGTCATCCAGAGCTCTAATTTCATTAAACTTATAGTCAAATTGATCGGATCAATAAAATAGACTTAATGATATCAGTTAGTCTAATCCGAGTCAAATCAAGCTCAAATCAAGTCATTAAACTATTTTTGAAAGATTTCTGGACAAATTTGGAAGGTCAAACATATACCAAATTTAATAAGATTATAGTTGAATCGAACGTCTCGATATGACGAATTCAACGTCTAAGATCACTCAATTCTGACATCTTTAAGGCATCAAAATTTCTATTAATCATTGTTTGAATGAAGGAAGCTTTTGGACTATTGGATCAAAATGATTCATATTTCTACATTAGTTGCACCCAAAACACTATAAATAGAGCTCCCCCCTCATGAGGGAGGGATGAAGTCTAGAAAGTGAGTCTGATGCCTTGAGAAGGAGCTACATCTCAACATTATTGTCGACCGTCGTCGACCGACTCTAACCATCGTCGACCACCGCCAACCTCCGTCGACTACCGTCTACCGCTTCCATCAACCGATGTCGACCACTGCCAACCGTCGTCAAACACCACTAACCAGACGCTGAAAGTCAACGCTTTAATATGAAAAATATAGGTACAATCTCCCGTCTGTGGGACATAAGATTTCTGTAATCATCAATCAATAGTGGATTTCTTAGGCCCGGAGGTAATTCCCTTTCTTGAGCTTTCTAAGAAAGCTTTTTGATGGCCTATGCATATTTGTTTGAGTTCTTTGATCTCAAGATTCATTAAATTCTATATTACCTGTTTATTGACTGTGGTGATTTTATTTTATATATGAATATATTTTTTCCGACTAAAACAAGCTCTTACAGTCAACTCAATGTATTCTCAATTAATATGCTAAAGCTTCTGGGTACTGGCAGCGTTGATTATTTATACGCCATAATAAGCATTATTTTACTTTATTTTATTTTATTTGCTCAAATTTAGCATCTCAAGATGTTTCACATTATTTTCAATCAATATAGTCTAACTCCGAGCAACATAATATGCATAATTGCTCTCAGGGTCCATAATTAAATGTTTTTATAAAAAATGAAAAATAAAAAAAGGCCCACAAAAAAAAATCTTCGTGGCGACCGAGTAGATCGGACAACAACGCATGCACATAGAATAATTTTTCCTTCATCAGCTTAGCATAGCCCCAAGGCTATTGCCGGCGAGAAACTCTGACCTGATTAGCTGGCGAAAGCTTAGCTGGCAACTGCTCGTTCGGTGAGCTGAGTAGGTGGACAGAAAACCATTATGAAAGGTGCGTTAAGATAAATACTTGAGTGAACTCACAAGCCTAGGTTGCTTTGAGAATAGCTTTAGTACTTAATAATATTTATGTAATTCAGTTAAAATATTAAGTATTTTTTAATTGGAAAATCATTATTTTTATTTTTTTTATATTTGAGCGGACTTCTTCATGACCGTTCTATCCTTTCGCCGCATCTTCCTATGAATTACGTAACAAACGCTATCAGTACTCCCTCTTCCTTTCGCTATAAAAATCGGGGAATGCTCCCATCATCCACACAGCCACAAAGGATCTCCAAGAACTCTCCCAAAACTTCACTCTCACAAGAGAATCTTCTTCTCTCCAGCCCTTCCATAATCCTTCGCTGCCATGGATTCTTCATCTCCTTCCGCGCATCTCTGCCTCTTTCTGCTTTCGGCTCTTCTCTTCCCTTCTTCGCTCGCTAGCCGGATGCTCCAGGTCGAGTTAGAAAAGGAGCCGCTCACCATCACCTACCATGAGGGCGCTCTTCTCTACGGCCCAATCTCCGTCAACCTCATTTGGTATGATAAGTTCAACGCCTCCCAGCGATCCATTGTCTCCAAATTCGTCGCCTCCCTCTCTTCCGGCGATCCCCTGAACAACAAGCCCTTCGTGTCATCGTGGTGGGCGATGGCCGAGAAGTACTACGTTCAATCGAAGTATGTGCCGCCTCGTTTCACCCTCGATGATCAAATTATCGATGAGGACTACTCCTTGAGCAAATCCCTGAAGAACTTGGACATTGCAGCTCTCATGACCAAAGGCACGCATCAACAGGCCATAATTGTCGTCTTAACGTCCGATGACGTGACGGTCGAAGGTTTTTGTATGAGCCGATGTGCGACCCACGAATCGTCTCCCCTGTCGAAAGCTGGCCGGTTCGCCTACATCTGGGTTCGTAACTCGATGCTTCAGTGTCCCGGCCAGTGCTCGTGGCCCTTCCATCAACCGGACTACGGTCCACAGGCTCCACCCCTTGTGGCGCCTAAGGGAGACGTTGGAGTTGACGGCATAGTGATGAAACTGGAGAGTATGATTTCCAGAGGCTTAACTATTCCGTTCGGCGGCGGTGGTTTCTTTATGGGTCTGAAGACGGCGCCGCTTCGGCGGCGACGGCGTGCACAGGAGGTTTACGGTCAGGGAGCGTACCTGGTTATGCCGGCGAGCTTCTGGTGGATTCAGTCAGCGGTACGAGCTACAACGCCAATGGGCCTAATGAGAGGATGTATCTCCTCCCAGCGATCCATCGTTAGATCTGCATAAGTGCAATGCTTTAAATTTGCAATTCTTTCATTGATTCAATGTGTTTTAGACTTAACTTTTCTTTAGTATATTGATGTGCATTTCGTGGTTTATGATTCTCCTTTCATTTATTCTTGAAGGCTTTGAATTTTTGAGGAGTTTATATCATGCAGAATTTTAAATCTCTATTTCTCCTCCGTTTGTCTCAAAACGCTTATTTATTCAATAAATCCTGATATTAGCACGAATTTTAAAAATCAACAGCTTTCGATGTTCTTTACGCATAGCTAATGTCGATGCCTTCGCCTTTCCTTGTCGAGCGAGCTTGGGGAAGAAGGATGAGGGGACTTATTATTAGTAAAAATATTATAATAAAAAATAATTAAATTAAAGATATTAATTAATACAATCTTAATAATTGATATTAATTAAATAAGAAGGCTCAAATTTTAGCAAATTATTGTTTATTTATTTTTTAATTAAATACAAATGAATACATATGATTACTTAAATTATTATTAATTAATAATTATTTAGACATATAAACCGAATTGATTATAACCTAACAAAATTTTTTGGGCCACTCAATTGATAGATGTCGTGGACCGTCTATAAATGAGTCAAATTCATACAGAAAAAAAATAAAATATTTGAGAAATAATAACGAGAAGTGAGGAAAATGAAAACTGTAAAATCTTTGTGTGTGTCAAAAATGTTTAAGTTATAGGATTTTTGAAAGAATCATGAAGAAATTTGATGGTTCGATAAAAGACACAATAGTGGTGGGCAAAAAAATCGTCTAATCGGACACTATCCACCTAAATTACGACTCCAATTTGTCCTTGCAGATCTTGAGCTGAGAGGCCTATTCGTCACTCAGCTCCATATCCCCCAAAAACAGCATTTTTTTCTGTACAATAACTCGTATTTGTTGGAGCTGGTCTCATCCTGCCCTGTCCAATTTCATTTAAGTTGCTCACTTTTCATTAAGTATCATGCCCCCTTGAACATTTTTCTCGAGTTTGATTCTGGATATTGGGGTTATTTACTCTTGGCTAAAGGCGCTTGGCTAGGAGTCTAAGTGTCGAATGTGAGATATCTCCTATGAATTTGGGATCTGTTTGTAAACTTGATAAATGTGGTCTACGCCAACCATTCGTATATGGTCGGGGTTGCTTGCACTTTGAGTTTGATCTGTTCTAGGTCAATCGGCTTTAGCACTTACGACCTATCACATTTATTTGGCTCTTTCGCATCTGATGATAATCGCTTGAAGTTTACGCGTGGCAATCCCTCAATTAACTAAAAAAGCCTTTTGATAGCTTGTCTTTTTTTGATCGAGTCTGTTGGCCTCAAGATTCAACAAGTTCAATATTATCTAGTCATGACTTTGTTGATTTTATTTTACATATTAAAATTTTTTTTCCGGGTAAGATGAACTTTTACACATAAATTAAAGTTTTCTGCTCAAGCTTTCGGGTACTGGCAATGTTGGTTTATTTATACGTCATACCGAGCATTGTTTATTTTATTTTATTTTATTATTTGCTCAAATCTAACTCCTCAAGATGCTTCACATTATTTACAACCAATGTAGTTTAATTCCAAGCACAATGACATACATAATTGCTGTCAAGTTCATTTTTTAAATGAAATAAAAAATATTATTATTATTATTATTATTATTATTATTATTATTATTATTATTATTATTATTCCAATGAATCATCGAATTATCAATGTCTATCTAATTGTCTATCAGCGTATGTGATCTTCATCCATCACACACATAAGTTAACCCCAATTATAACGTATTAAGTTGTCAAATTTAGTAGAAGAAGATCATGACATTTCATTTATTATCACTATAAATTTTGTCGGATGAAACATTGAAGTTGAAATAATTTCTTAGATTTAAAAACAAATAAAATATTGGGTCAAATTTTTCAAAAATTAATAATAACATCATTCGAAGTTTATAATTAACAATAATGGTGTAAATATAATAAGAGTCGACAAAGACATTTCACCAATATTAACAACACTTCGAACAAAATTGAAATGGGTTTTAATCAACAATTCAAAAATAATAATTTTATGGTCCTCAAGTCAAAATATTCTTACTTTTATCTATATTGATACTCTAATAAAATATCTCTACAATCAAAACTAATAAATCACAATCAATCAATTCAGATGTAAGAAAAAAGATTTAAGATAAAAAAAAAAACTCTTTTGAAAAGTTTCTTACATCATTTGATTTTTTATTTGCTAAATCCGCTTGAACCAACCAATATTATAATTAATGGTGTGCATTTTTTGGATTAAAAAATTAAATTAAATTGATCTTAATTATTAGGTTTAATTTGATCTTTAAATATAAATTCCATTAATAACTTAATTTAAATTTTTTAGTTTTAATTTTTAAGTTTATTTTTAATTTTGATTTACAATTTTTAAGAACGTTTTGTGTTTCTACTCTGAGTGTGTTAAATTTTCATACTACGATAAGATAATTATATATTACTCTAGTACCGCTAATTTTTTAGCTTGCAGCATTAATAATTCTACTAATAAATTCATACAAATAAATAAAATCAAATTAATGTGAATCTTAGCTATTTCAAATAAAAAAATATAAATATAAAAAGAAAGTTAATATTATTGTCGTTATTAATAAAAAGTAATTGAATTTAATATTGTGATTAATTATAAATTAAATTATCTACAATAAGTTAAACTATTTAATTTGAATTAAAAAAATAATTTATTGATATTTATATAAATTTTGACTAAAATTAAATATTTGGAGGATATTCATACATAACACTCAAAACATACTACTTTACCTATAAACACAAAATTTTAATATTACCTATACCACCACAGCTCGATCAACACTCGCCCGAAAGTTTATTTCATCTATCTCATAAGCATTTTTTTCGGATTCAATATTTTCTTTAATTTCATATATATAAATTGATTGTTTTGTGATGATATTGTGGTGAATAACCCCCAAATCCCTATTCATCCTCACATATCTTATCTACACCTAATATTTTTCTATATTTTGAAATTTCAAAAAATTATTTCTTCAATTGAACCAGAATTAATTTTTAGAAAAAAACTGTATCTATTTTAGGTGACATATATATATATATATATATATATATATATATATATATATATATATATATATATATATATATATATATATATATATATATTTTAGTTAATTTTGTTAATTAAATAAACCTGTTAGACATTCCTTAGCTTAATTTTAAAAAGGTTCCACTACATGACACAGGAAACCATCACAAAACATTTTAACATCTCCCTCTACGCATATATATTTCCCAATCAATCCTAGTCCCCCATTAAGAAACATGTTCCACAAGCGGCTTCATTAAAAATGCCAAGAAAGCATTACATAACGAGAAAAATATTACATCAGTCACTTCAAACGTAGAGTTACGTTCGGATTGCAATAGTTAGGAATATGCCGCCGTGTTACAAGAATATTTCATTTACATTATTTGTAAAAAATGAAGTACTAGTCAAGTATACCATGGTGTTATTCGATTATTTTGTGGTGTTATTGAAATATTCACCCGCATTACTTGATTTGAGGCTGAAGTGTTTTTAGAATATTCCCCCACGTTACTTGCTTTGGGTTTGTGTTATTTTAATAACATAGTAGAAATTGAAATAACACGGGGAATATGTCAAATAACAGATCCTCAAATCAAGTAACGCGGGAAATATTCTAATAGCACCTCAAAATAATCTAATAACAACATATAATATTCGAATAACACATCATTTTTTACAAATAATAAAGATTAAATATTTCTGTAACACAACGAATTTTTCTTAACTATTACAATCCGAACGTAGAACGTAGTTCTACGTTCAGAGTCATGATGTAAAATTTTTTCTACATAACGTAACTGCTCCCGTGACGGGGTCCACCGACAGCTCACAGACTTAGCCCATATATGCTATTGTGTCGCAGATCCATGTGCAGATAGTCGAGGATGTGGTCACCAACAATCACCACAGGCGCCATCAACCATCAGGATGACACAGAGGGCATCTGCTCACTGTCAGTAGAGAGAGAAACCACGAAGTCAGAGAAATATTTCGCATTGAGATGTGATAAAACTATTAGACCAAGCGAAATCAATACAAAAATTTAGAAATCCATACAATAAAAATTAAATATAAGAGACTATACCATGTTCACTTCTGGTGAAGAGAGATTATACTTGTATTGGATGGAAAGAAAGAAATATGTATTGAAATTACAACTCAACAATTTTATACACCATTACACTCACTCGAGTCTTATATCCCTTATATAGAGGAGGATTATACCATGCAAAAATACCCAAAAAAGAAACAAATAAATTATAATATGTCCATAAATTAAAAGTCATAAATACAACAATAGGGCCGAAGAGAACTTCGTGCTTGTGATCGGTGATGTTGAGGGATTGCCTCTCAACTTAAAGGGTAATAAATATAGAATGAAGTAGAGAAGAAATCACATGGAAGCCATTGTACTCTCTTTAGTTCTTTGCATTGGATATGGTTAAAGAAGAAGATCGCTTCAATATTAAACATAAAATTGACTCATAGTTCGACTCATTTATTTTAATTCGACTTTATCAAAATTAAAATTCAAATTAATTTTTGATCGATTACAATCTTTTAGCAAGATTCACAACCCTATGCCTAAATATGTGGTTGATCGCTCCTTTCGATTCTAATTAACCATACATGATCAATTGGTTAGAATGTTGCAGCTTGAAGGGTGTAGGGTCATTGTGCGACGACATAAACTCGCACGTGCGATATGAAATCGTGAACCACAGGGAATTCATGTGAAACACCGATTTTCTTCTTTTTTGGCTCGTTCGATATGGAAGGTTGTAACCCGAACTGTTGTACGATTCCTCGAGATCTTCTTGAAATAAGGATGACAGTTGTGCTGGCACACGTGCCAACTGTAGCCAGCTCTGCTGGCAACTTATATTATTTTTTTTTCAAGCATGCACGGTGAACATAAACTAATAATTGAAAAAAAAAAATTACATTGAAATATGGATTCGAAAGGCTTATTATTTATTCAGATTAATACAACAGTTTGTAAATAACAAGACATGTTTATGGCACCAAGTAAATTTTATAAATTATCTTAACATTTGAGTATATACGTTATAATATGCTCTCCAAATAATTTAGTCTGGAAAGTAAGCTCACTAAATATTTATGTATATTAAAAAAATAAAAAATGTTATTTTCACCAAAAGAATTATGTTAGTTTGACTTATTTTAATATAGGCGCATACAATATTACATGGCCACAATAATATATTATATTGGGTAAATACGAAATGGCATGTTCCATGAAAATACAAAATAATAGTAAAAATATAAAATATTGGGAAGTATTTAGAATGATTTACACAAAAAAAAAGCCAAAATATACACAGGTACAGGTTAGATGAGAGCCAAAGTTCGTAATACATGATAGGCAATATAGTAAAATTATAAAAATAAGAATAAATAAATTGTGCGGCTAGTTATGTGATAGACAAATCTAATTATCATAAAAAAAAAAAAAAATTGATGTAAGCTCAAAATGAAGAGCTAGAACCTTTGATGAGCCCTATATTGCAAGAAGTTTTAGTTGGATGGGAAACATTAAGGATGAGTAATTAAGTTCTATAAGCAAATTAGCTTATCGAGTAGACACATTTGAGAGTAATTTGGGGGATTTCAATACCTAACTATTGAAGATCACATTAGATCCATCTCTTAAGCGATATGGCAAGTTTGAGCGCGGGTGAGTTAAGGCATTGGGCAAATTCGATTTTAGCAAAATATGGAGTTATAGTAGTCTATGTTGGCTCATATTAGCAACTTAATAAACTTACCTTAGAATTTTACGTTGACTTGCACATCTTATCCAAATGTATATGGACACACTTGAGCTCATTGATTCTTGCATTTCTTTTAAAATAATAAGAACCAAAGAATGAATTAAAACTATCAATTTAGTAAGGGTGGCCCATAATTTTGAATATGCCAATCAATTGGAATTTTCATAAGTGGCAAGTGATGCAACAAATGAAAATGCTTAACAATTCACGTAAGAATTAATGTTATTTAATTTTTTCAATTGTAACCATGCATAAATCTACAAGTTTCCTGCAAAATAATTAAAATTAATTGCATTGCTAACTTTATAATACCTGAGAAGCTTAGAAATTTAGTTATAGAGGCTTTGATGCACCGAGCCACAATGACTGCAAAGAATTTAAATCTTCAAAGATATTATTGAACAACAAAAAGAAGTTGAAAATACTTGGGCGCAAGGCCCACCACTAGGTAAGGAGGCCGTTAAGTAAGCCTCCAAGCCTAACGAGTTATTGCTATGAAACCTTTAGGTGAAACAAATATTATTGATGTAAGAATGGTGGTTGCTTTAATAATGACAAGCACTTTGACAAT
>NEWO01000108.1:381563-392012 GCA_003013225.1 Phalaenopsis aphrodite | reverse complement strand
ATATATATATATATATATATATATATATATATATATATATATATATATATATATATATATATATATATATATATATATATATATATATATTTCAGTTAATTTTTAAGTATTTTTAAATAGGCGAATCATTATTATTATTTATTTATATTTGAGCTGACTTTTTCAAAACCGTTCAATTCCTTCGCCGCCTCTTCCTAAGAATTAAGTAACAGAAGCTACCAGTACGCCTTTTCCACTCGCTATAAAAACCCAGGAAATGCTCCCATTATCCACAAAGCCGCAAACAAGTTTCAAGAACTCTCCCAAAACTTCATTCTCACCAAAGTATTTTCTTCTTTCCCTCTTCGCGCCCATGGTTATGTCGATGACTTCGCCGGTCATGTCCAGCGAGCTTGGGATTATTAGTAAAAATATTATAATAAAAAATAGTTAAATTAAAGATATTGATTAATACAATCTTAATAATTGATATTAATTAAATAAGAAGGCTCTAATTTTAGCAAGCTAACGTTTATTTATATTTTAATTTGATCAAATACAAACGAATATATATGATTCCTTTCATGATTATTAATTAATAATTATTTAGACAATTAAACTGAATTGATTATAACCTAATAAATTTTTTTGGGCCACTCAACTCATAGATGTCGTGGACCATCCCTCAATGAGTCAAATTCATACGGAACAACGAAAAAAATGGAATATTTGAGAAAAAATAAAGAGGAGTGAGGAAAATGAGAATTATAGAATTTTTGTGTATATCTAAACTGTTTTAAGTTATAGTATATTTGCATGAATCTTGAAAAATTTTAATGGCTCGATAAAAGACACAAAAGTGGATGGCGGAAAGATCGTCTAATCGGATATTATTCATCTAAATTATGACTTAAATTTGTCCTAGCAGATCATGGATGCATATTCGTCACTCGGCTCCATATGCCCCAAACATTGTATTTTTTTCTGTACATTAACTTCTATTTGTTGGAGCTGGTCTCATTCTTCGCCGTCCAATTTCATTAAAGCTGCTCACTTTTATTAATAAGGCTCAAAAGGATAACACTTTCATTAAGTATCATGCCCCTTTCAACATTTATCTAGAGTATGATTCTGGATGTTGGGGCCATCCGCTCTTAGCTAAAGATGCTTGTTTAGGATTCTAAGTGTCAAATGTGAGATCTGTTTGTAAACTTCATATATGTGGTCTACGTCAACCATTCATACATGGTTGGGGTAGCTTGCACTTAGAGTTTGATTTGTTCTATGTCAATCGGCTTTAGCGCTCACAACCTCTCACATTTCTTTGGCTCTTTTCCATCTGATGATAATTGCTTAAAGTTTAATCTTGTTAACTCCGAAGTTAACTAAAGATGTCTTTTGATAGCCTATATTTAGTTGACCGAGTCCATCGGCCTCAAGATTTAACAAGTTCAATATTATCTAGTGTCACGACTTTGTTGATTTTATTTTATATATTAATATATTTTTCCGTAGTAAGATGAGCTTTTACACCGAAATCAATGTATTGTTTGTTAATATACTCAAGCTTCGGATACTGGCAAGGTTGATTATTTAGACGCCATAATCAACATTATTTATTTTATTTTATTTTATTTGCTCAAATCTAACTCCTCAAGATGCTTCACATTATTTACAACCAATATAGTATAATTCTAAATAAGATGACATACATAATTATTGTCATAGTCCTTAATTAAATTAACAAAATAAAAATAAATTAAATTATTATTACTATGCCAATGAATCATTGAATTATCAGTATTCATCAATCGCACACATAAGTTGACCCCGATTATAATGTATTAAATTATCAAATTTAGTATAAGAAGATCATGACATTTCCATTACTATATCGCTATAAATTTGAAACATTAAAGTTGAAATAATTTCTTAGATTCAAAAACAAACAAAATATTGGGTCAAATTTTCCAACAATTAATAATAAATTCATTTGAAGTTATAATAAAAAAAAAGATGTAATTATAACAAGTGTTGACAAGACATTTCAGCAATATTAACAATACATAAAAAAAATTCATTCAACCATTCAAAATAATAATTTTATGGTCTTCGAGTTAACATATTCTTATTTTTTTCTTAGTTGATATTCTTATAAAATTTCTCTACCATCCAAGCTAATAAATCAAAATCAATTAATTTAGATAATTAAAATAGATTTAATATAAAAAACTATTAGGTATGACTCATATACCAGATAAGGGACAAATGCTGGAGCGGAGCGGAACGAGCTCACAAACGGAGTGGGGCGGAAGCATTTGTTCAATCGAGGGTTCGTTCAGTGAGTTGGGTGTGAGGGGCGTCGCGGTACGGTATAGAGATAATTTTGTAATTACATATTGTACTCTGGATTATATATATATATATATATATATATATATATATATATATATATATATATATATATATATATATATATATATATATATATATATATATATNATATCGCTAATGTTGATGTCATCGCCGGTCCTTGTCCAAAGAGCTTGGGGAAGAAGGATGAAGGGACTTTTTATTAGTAAAAATATTATAATAAAAAATAGTTAAATTAAAGATATTGATTAATACAATCTTATTAATTGATATTAATTAAATAAGAAGTCTCTAATTTTAGCAAATTAACGTTTATTTATATTTTAATTTGATCAAATACAAATGAATATATATGATTACGTTCATGATTATTAATTAACAATTATTTATTAAACCGAATTAATAATAACCTAATAAATTTTTTTGGGCCACTCAATTCGTAGATGTCGTGGACCGTGCCTCAATGAAGTCAAATTCAAATTCATACAGAAAAAAGAAAAAAAAAGGAATATTTGAGAAATAATAACGAGAAGTGAGGAAAATGAAAACTGTAAAATCTCTGTGTAGTGGGCAGAAAGATCGTCTAACCGGATACTATCCACCTAAATTACGACTCAAATTTTTCCTTGCAGATCTTGGGCTGAGAGGCCTGCTCCTCACTCAGCTCCATATCCCCTAAAAACTGCATTTTTTTCTGTGTAATAACTCATATTTATTGGAGCTGGTCTCATCCTACCCTATCCAATCTCTTTTAAGTTGCTCACATTTTTTAATAAGGCTCTAAAGAAAAACACCCTCATTAAGTATCATGCCGCCGTCAACATTTATCTCGAGTTTGATTTTCAATGTTGGGGTCATCTGCTCTTAGCTAAACGTGCTTGATTAGGAGGAGTCTTAGTGTCGAATGTGAGATATCACCAATGAATTTGGGATCTGTTTGTTAACTTGATAAATGTGGTCTACGTCAACCATTCATATATAATCGGGGTTGCTTGCACTTAGAGTTTGATTTGTTCTAGGTCAATCGGCTTTAGCGCTAATGACCTATCACGTCTATTTGGCTCTTTCGCATCTCACGATAATTGCCTGAAATTTACTTGTGGCAATCCTTCAATTAACTTAAAATGTCTTTTGACAGTCTGTCTTTATTTGATCAAGTCCGTTGGCCTCAAGATTCAACAAGTTCATTATTATCTAGTCATGGCTTTGTTTATTTTATTTTATATATTAATATACTTTTTTTCCGAGTAAGATGAGTTTTTACACGGAAATTAATGTACTCTTCTCTAGGTTTCAAGTGGTGGCAATGTTGGTCATTTAAACGTCATAGCAAACATTATTTATCTCATTCTATTTTATTTGCTCAAATCTAACTCCTCAAGATGTTACACATTATTTACAAACAATGTAGTATAATTCCAAGCACAATGGCATACATAATTGCTGTCATGGTCCTTTATTAAATGAAAAAAAAATTATTATTATTTCAATGAATCATTGAACTATCAATGTTTATCAATAATTGTTTATCAGCATCTATGGTAATCACCAATCGCACATATAAGTTAACCCTGAAAATAATGTATTAAATTATAAATTTAGTACAAGAAGATTACGACATTTCATTTACTATATAGCTATAAATTTCTTCGGATAAAACATTAAAGTTGAAATAATATTTTTGATTTAAAAACAAATAAAATATTGGGTCAAAATTTCCAACAATTAGCAGTAATAAAATCATTTGAAGTTTATAATTAACATTAATGTTGTAAATATAATAAGAGTCGACAAGTCATTTCGGCAATATTAACAATACTTTAAACAAAATTCAAATGGGTTTTAATCAACCATTTAAAAATAATAATTTTATGATCCTCGAGTCAAAATATTCTTACTTTTTTCTATATTGATGTTTTGGTAAAATATCTCCACGATCCAAACTAATAAATCAAAATCAATCAATTCAGATGTTAAAAAAAATTTAATATAGAAAAAAAAAACAAAGCTCTTTTGAATCGTTTCGCACATCATTTGATTTTTTATTTGTTAAATCTGCTTGAACCAACCAATATTATAATTAATGGGGTGCGTTTTTTGGATTAAAAGATTAAATTAAACTGATCTTAATTATTAGGTTTAATTTGAACTTTAAATATAAATTCCATTATTAACTATAATTTAAAATTTAAAATTTTCATTTTGAAGATTATTTTTATTTAATTTGATCTTTAAATATAAATTCCATTATTAACTATAATTTAAAATTTAAAATTTTCATTTTGAAGTTTATTTTTACTTTTATTTTCATTTTTTTAAGAATGTCTTATGTTTGTACTATGGGTGTGTGTTGAATCTTCATAATACGCTAAGATAATCATATGTTACTCTATAGTGGCGAATTTCCTAGCATGCATCATTAATAATTACACTAATAAATTCATATAAATAAGTAAAAAAATGATTAATGTGGATCTTAGCTATTTCGAATAAAAAATTATAAAAATAAAAAATAGCTCATATTATTCTCGTTATTAATGAAAAATAATTGAATTTATTACTGAGATTAAAATTATATATAATGAGTTAAACTGTTCCAGCTAAATTTTAATTTGATTTGATTTGAATTTAAAAAAATAATTTATTGATATTTATAGAAATTTTAACTAAAATTAAATAATTGGAGGATATTCATACATACCACTCAAAACAAACTATTTTACCTATAAACACAGAATTTTAATATTACCTATATACCATCACCCAAAAGTTTCTAAGAAAATATTTGTACTACTCCGTCTCTCCTACCTGCCAACATGTCATATTGGTGTCATTGCTTTCTCAGTCGAGTCTTTGTGACATCGAAGAAATATCAAAGATCCTCGTAGAAGATTCACTGATTTTAAACTTTGCATATTTATATATGTAATTCTCTTATCCCCAANATATATATATATATATATATATATATATATATATATATATATATATATATATATATATATATATATATATATATATATATATATATATATTGTAACTCTAGGTATTGGATTCTGCACTATTTTTTAAAATAAAAATAAAAGTCTCCACTCTGCTATTCAGGACGAACCTCTATTAAATATTTGTGTTCTTCTTTTATAATTGTGTCGATTCTTACTTCTCTTTGCCTTAATTTCTCAACAAAAAAAAGCTCTTTTGAATAATTTTACGTATCATTTGATTTTTTATTTGCTAAATCTGTTTGAACCAACCAATATTATAATTAATGGTGTGCATTATTTGGATTAAAAATTAAATTAAATCGATCTTAATTATTAAGTTTAATTTGATCTTTAAATTTTTAATTTCATTATTTGCTATAATTTAATTTTTTTTTTAATTTTTTAAGGTTATTTTTATTTTTAATTTAAAATTTATAAAATTTCTTGTGTCTTTACTCTGGGTGTGTGTTGAATCTTCATACTACACTAAGATAATCATACATTACACTACTGTCGCGCATTTGCTAGCATGCATCATTAATAATTAGACTAATAAATTCATATAAATAAATAAGATGAAGATTAATGTGAATTTTAGCTATTTCAAAAAAAAATTATTAAAAATAATAAAAAAAGTTCATATTATTGACGTTATTTATTTAAAATAATTGAATTTTTTATTGAGATTAATAATTTAAATTATTTATATTGAGCTAAACTATGCAAATTAAAATTTAATTTGATTTGATTTGAATTAAAAATAATTTAATGATTTTTAAATAAATTTTAACTAAAATTAAAGAATTGGTGGATAGTCATACATTCCACTTAAAACATACTATTTTAACCATAAGCATCTAAAATTTTAATATTACTGATATACCACTGAAAAGTTTCTAAAAAAATATTTCTACTACTTTGGGTCTGTTTGGGACAGCTTTTGCTTATCCGGATAAGCAGCTTTCGCTGAAACGCGGCCCACAGGGTTCGATCCACGGTTTGTGTTTAGCGTAAAAAACCCAACCGTGTTTTCCGATAAGCTTTTGAAACGTGTTTTCCAAATGGTGAGGCGGCATTTTCGTTTTGAAAACGTCTCACCAGGCGACGTTTTGAAAACGCCGCCCGCACTTATAAGCTATGCCGAACGAGACCTTCGTTTCTCCTTGCCGTCGAGGAGGGGTTTGCGTCGCCGACATGTCATGATGGTCGCATTGCTTTCTCAGTTGAGGCTTTGTGTCATCGAAGAGATGTCAAAGATCCTTTGAGAAGATTCATTGATTTTAAACTTTGCATATCTATATATGTAATTCTCTTATCCCCCACCTTTCCTTGCAAGAGCCCAACAAATAAATATGAACTTATCTTTTTCTGGAACGGCAACCTCACCGCTCATTTCATATTGAAGCATATATTTCTATGTGAATTTCTCCTGCGAGAAATTTGTGTTGGTAGCTCGATCAACACTCCCCCGAAAGCTTATTTCATCTATCTCATAAGCGTTTTTATTGGATTCAATATTTTCTTTGTTTTTCTCACCATCATTTTGAAGCATATATTTCTATGTGAATTTCATACATATGAATTGATTGTTTTGTGATGATGTTGTGGTGAATAACAACTAAATCCATATTCATTTTAGCATATCTTATCTACACCTAATATTTTTTTTATTTTTAAATTTCAACAAATTATTTCTTCAATTTAATAAGAACTAATTTTCAGATAACAAATNTTCTCGTTATTAATGAAAAATAATTGAATTTATTACTGAGATTAAAATTATATATAATGAGTTAAACTGTTCCAGCTAAATTTTAATTTGATTTGATTTGAATTTAAAAAAATAATTTATTGATATTTATAGAAATTTTAACTAAAATTAAATAATTGGAGGATATTCATACATACCACTCAAAACAAACTATTTTACCTATAAACACAGAATTTTAATATTACCTATATACCATCACCCAAAAGTTTCTAAGAAAATATTTGTACTACTCCGTCTCTCCTACCTGCCAACATGTCATATTGGTGTCATTGCTTTCTCAGTCGAGTCTTTGTGACATCGAAGAAATATCAAAGATCCTCGTAGAAGATTCACTGATTTTAAACTTTGCATATTTATATATGTAATTCTCTTATCCCCAACATTTCCTTTCAAGAGCCCAACAAATAAATATGAACTCATCCTTTGGATTATCCCCAACATATCTTCTGGAGCAGGGCGGCGAATTAAATATTTCAGAGAAGTTCAATTACATTCTCATAGGGTTACACATATATATAGATATACGAAAAAAAAACCCACAGATAAATTACCAAACCTCTCTCGCTCCCCCTATCCCACTAAATTCCAAGAGACACTCATCTTCATTCCGAGAACACACTTCTTTATTCCAAAAGACACACCTCTATATTTCATGATACTGCAAGTTTCCTTGAACATGAGTCATACCTAACATATCTCATAAAGCGTTCCAATCGGATTCTATATTTTCTTTGATTTTCCGACACACCTCTATATTGTGGTGTATAGCCACCAAATCCTTATTTATCCTTGTCTATCTTATCCTCATGTAATATTTTTTCTTTATTAAAATTTGAGAAATTATTTCCTCAACTAAGCAGGAACTAGTTCTGAGATAAAACTATATATATCCACTAAATAATTTATATAATCTTATTAATTAATTCAATCACGTAAACATTCCTCCTCAGCGTAATTTTAAAAAGCTTCCACTACATAACGCATAAAACCATCACAAAACATTTTAACATCTTTACCTACACATATATTTTTTACCAATCACACCTAGTCCCCAACTAAGAAACCTGTTCCACAACTGGCTACATGGATTATTCTGAGCAAGCATTACACTAACGTATCTGCTCCCATGACAGGGGTCCACTGGCAGCTCGCCGGCTTAGCCCATATATTCTCCAGTACTGCAGATCCTTGTCGTGGTCCACCGTCAGCTCGCCGGCTTAGCCCATATATTCTCCTGTACTGCAGATCCTTGTGCACATAGTTGAGGATATGGTCACCGACAGTCAGCCCAGGCTCCATCGGCCACCAAAATAACACAAAGAGCATCTACTTACCGTCAGTAAAAAGAGAAATGATGAAGTCAGAGAAAGATTCCGGATGCCGTAAAATTGGATTTTTCAATTTAGGAAGGGTGCAAGTGATGGGTGGTCCAGAATTTAGTAAGGGTGGTCCAAAATTTCGAATATGCTAATCAATTGGATTTTTCATAATTGCAAGTGATGCAAAAATTTGAAAATGCTTAACAATTCACGTAAGAATTATTGTTATTCATTTTTTTGAATTGTAACCATACAAAAGTCTACAGATTCCTTTCAAAATAATGAAAATTAATTGCATTGCTAACTTTATAATATCTGATAAGCTTAAAAATTTAATCATAGAGGCATTGATGCATCGAGCCACAATGGTTATAATGAATTTAAATCTTCAATGATATTATTGATTTAAAAGGTGAAAAATAAAGAAAAAAAGAAGTTGAAAATACATGAGTGCAAGACCCACCACGAGGTAAGGAGGTCGTTAAGTAAGCCTCCAGGCCTAAGGAGTGATTGTGATGAAACCTTTAGGTGAAGTAAATATTATGGAAATAAGAATGATGCTTGCTTTAATAATGACAATCACTTTGACAATAAGCACTAAAAATATTCATGTGTACACTTTAATATAAGGATCCAATCTCCTTCAATTACATTAATGGGAATAAAGTTCATCACATTTGAATATTTTGGCATAGCATGGTTGATCCCTCATGGAAATAAGATTTGATATTCCTAAGAGCATGGGGAGTCTTTACAATCTAATATCTAGCTTCCCAATGTCATTGGAGTGGAAATTCAATAAAAGGAAAAGTCTTTAGTGATAGGTAAGAATGACCTTATCAACTCATCCAATAGAAGCTATCTCTAAAGAAAAAAAATCTATCAAAATTTTAAACAAATTTACATGTAAAATTTCAATCATCCGTGTTAAGAGAGTTACAAAATTAAATAAAAAAACTCATCAACCAAAGGAGAATGAATTAATTGATAAAGCTAATCACACTATGTATAGTTGTCATTAACAAAAATGTCTAAAAAACAAGATCAAAAGTCACAAACATTGGCTAAAAATAGTTCTAAACTCATGTGGAGAGGCTCGGGGGTTTGAAGCTTACTTGACAAAATAATCAATCTAACACGCGTTGTTCGTGAACAACCAGCCAATTTGACTACCCTATGAGTAGACGGACATAAAACTATTATTAAAAGTGCATTAAGATAAATATATGAGTGAACTCACAGGCTTTAGATTGCTTTGAGATATGTATGTTTATCTCCTAATGCTCCGTTGCATTATGCATTAACACTGACACAAAGTAAATCAAAAGAAGGATGGCGGCTTAATATAATTTTAGTACTTGGTAATATATATATATAATTCAGTTAATTTTTAAGTATTTTTAAATAGGAGAATCATTATTATTATTTATTTATATTTGAGATGACTTTTTCAAAACCGTTCTATTCCTTCGTCGCGCCTTCCTAAGAATTATGTAACAGAAGCTACCGGTACCTCTCTTCCTCTCGCTGTAAAAACCCAGCAAATGCTCTCATTATCCACACAGCCACAAACAAGTTTCAAGAACTCTCCCAAAACTTCTCACAAAAGAATTTTTTTCTTTCGCTCTTCGCGGCCATGGATTCAACATCTCATTCCGCGCATCTCTGCTTCTTTCTTCTTTCAGCTCCTCTCTTCCAATCTTCGCTCGATGGCCGGATGCTCCAGGCCGAGTTAGAAAAGCAGCCGCTCACCATCACCTACCACAAGGGCGCTCTTCTCTACGGCCCGATCTCCGTCAACCTCATTTGGTATGGCAAGTTCACCGACCCCCAGAGATCCATCGTCTCCGATTTTGTCGCCTCCCTCGCATCCAGCGATCCCCAGAATAACAAGCCCTCCATTTCATCCTGCTGGGCGATGGCCGAGAAATACTACGTCCAATCGAAGAAAGCGCAGCCTCGTCTCATTCTCGGTGATCAGGTTATCGACGAGGACTACTCCTTAGGCAATTCCCTAAAGAAC
>NEWO01000108.1:315662-344795 GCA_003013225.1 Phalaenopsis aphrodite | reverse complement strand
TAGAAATGCACTATTTTCAGCTTAATAGATGAATTTTGCACTAAATAAAAAATAAATCAAACAAATTATTTGAAATATATTCTAACCACATTCATAATTACTTACAAGAAATAATTACATTACTTTATTAAATAAATAATTTATTTGGATAAATGAATAATCAATAAAAATTAATTGTATTTGATTAAACAAACAGAAACAGTGCCCACCGTGTTTGTACGTAGTCAGAATTTAATAATTTAACCACTATAACAATAATAAAAATTTAAAACAAGATAATGTCGTTCTTATCCTTTTGGTTTGTTAAAAAATTGTTTTTTACTTCATTTCAACGCTAAAACACAAATTATGAGCAAGTGCAGAAAATGAATTACGCATAAATTATGTCATTATAATTAAAAATAAAATAAAATTTATTAATTTAATTTAATCAATCGCAAAAGTGTGAACTATTTTCTTATTTATATTCATTCTTTCAGGAGACAGTCTAAAGAATAGAACGTGAAAAAGAAATGAGAAGAACATATTATAAACAGTAACATAGGGTGACTTTTATTCAAAAGCTTGAGACAAAGTCGGACTGGATTTTGTCCCGGGCAGCTATGTTCCAGGAGTCTGAGAGAATGACCGGTAGGGACATGACCCAGGCAGCTATTGCCAAATGATGGACTGGGAGGTGTCGGCCCACCGCTTGAGATTCAGACGGTTTTTATCATCCACTCGGCTTGGTTGATGAATGCCAACTGATTCGTTTGTATGAGGTTAGTACAGGTAACACTTTGAAAGATGACCGAGTTTTGTTCGCTTTCTGGCTATTTTTCTCCTAGCCTGCAGAATCCAATTGGACAAATACGGGCCCTCGAACACTCCCTGTTGAATCCCAAACCCCCCGCGTCATCTTCTTCATTAGCCATCAGATTTCTTTGAGATTTGTGCCGACATTTTGTTATGCATACATATTTTATTTAAAATATTTTGGAATTATGATTTATATATTATAATTTAAATAATATAAAATTATAAATAGATATAGCTAAAATGAGTTGATGTACATCCTAAAAGAGTTGATGTAGATCTCGAAGGAAGTAGAAGGAAGAAGAAAATTAGAAGTATCAAGGACAGCCAAGGATTTTCGGCCCTCATCAAATCACACCCACCTTAAAAGAATGGAGAGGCAGCAAGCCCAACAAGAAGGATGACCCAACCAACAACCACTCAACCACACTTACAAGAGTCATAGCCCTTGGTTTTGATGGACCAATGTAAGCACATGGATAGGAATATCTGAGGATTACAAAATATAATCATGAGTCAACCTATACGTATAAATAAATAGGGCCACCATATGAATGGGGGAGGGCAGGGATTTTTCTGATTACTGTAGAAGGTGCTATCGCGCTCTCTCTCTCTCTCTCTCTCTCTCTCTCTCTCTCTCTCTCGCTCGCCCTATCTCCATCTCACCTTTCCCCCATTTGTCTAACACTCTACTTTTTAGGTGTGTCTCTTGGATAGATTCAGATCTCACTTGTATATATATATATATATATATATATTTGTAATTGTGTTCTGTAGGTAATAAGATTGGTTTTTCTATTTCTTTCCCTTGTCTAATCCTCTTCTTCCTCTCTTCTATTTCTCTCTAATTTCTGATTTCCGTTTCTTAATTTGAGATTCCAAGAATCCTCAACAAGCTTTCATATTTGACAAATAAGAAAAATTTGGAGTAATTTTAAAAAATTTGATTCGAATGAGCTTTCATTTTACAATGCCGCAAATAAATTATGTGAATAGCATCAATTTTATAATTTATGTCCTAAAGTTTGTGAGTTACAGTTTTTTTTTAACAAAGTTAATATAAGCTAAAGAAATGTAAACAATATATAAAATAAAATATTATGCCTAATTTAGAGTGTGGTATAGTGCTCTTGTTTAATTTAAAAGCATTTCTTTGACGATTGTGCCAATGAGAATCATTGGCCGCCAAAAAGAGGCTATTATCTTATAAACAAATTCAGACAAAGTAGTTGATGAAATGATAATGTTTCAAGATAAGGATTGGCAAGTACTCTACTATTCTAACCTCTTATTTTACGGAGCACTATTGCTGACTATGAAAAAACTACACTGAATGCAGATGCGGATCTCCCTGGATTAATCCTTATAAAGATAGTTGGCTCAATCATATCAATATGAAAAATTATAATAGGTAGAACTGAACCATCTCTCTCTCTCTCTCTCTCTCTCTCTCTCTCTCTCTCTCTCTCTCTTATATGGAGATGTTTCCAAACAGCAAAAAAATCACTTGATCATGAGCAAATTTTTATTCATTTTGAATAAGATAAAGGTTGAATCCCAAACTAGGAATAGAGTATGTTAGAAAGGAAGAGAGAGTAGAGAGTTGGGTTGTGACCAGTAAAATTACATAACATTTATTTATGAAATGGACCCTAATTTATAGGAATGGGGATATAGAATTAGGTTTAATACCCCTAGTATACGTAGGTTCGACAGGTATTTTAGTCTATGCACAAATATGGCCCGGGGGCCCACGGATATCCAGCCAAAAAGGAGTTGGGCGGCTATTTGGTCGGGCGGTCTTTTTGTCGGACAACCATTAGGCCAGTTGATCTCAATCAAGCAAAATTAAGTCGAACTGTCATTAGGTCGGGCGGCTGCTACACTGTGCGGCCATCATGTCAAGCAACCCTTTAGTGAGGACCGATACCACCAACTCTGAAAACTAGATAGTTCGCCTTACTCACCTTACATGACCATAGTAGAGGGCATTGGGCTCGTCCACGTAAGTTTGATCAGATAGGTTTTTTTAGAGATAATCTCTTCTTATTCCGCTCGGTTCGTACCATCCTCTCGGTACACAGAAGCTGGCCAACTAAGCGTGGGGTCCTATGTCATCCTTGGTGGGTCCCATGATGCCGCATCACATTTTTTATGGTCGTGAGAAATCTTCGAAATTTGTACTGCAACATTGCTGATGTATAATAAATATTAGTTTTGAATTCAAAATCATTTAAAGTGATTGTAAGAAATTTGTAATTGTCTTGCCTTCAATAAATTTTCATCTAGCATAAATCTCGATGTATTTCTAATAAAGGATCATTCAAATTCAAATTCAAATTCAAGATCATAAAGGGCTTCGATTATAGCAAGTTTAAGGTTAAAGTAATTGTCAGTAGCCTAAATCAAGCTATTAAAGTGCAATTGGAGACGTTGGATCATTGATTGAACCGTCAAATAAACTTCAAATTATATATATATATATATTGAAATCAAGCTTCTCGACGAGAAGAATCTAGCGAGCCTGAGATTTTTCAACATTAAGGTCATGATGCACCTAAATTGTTTAAAACCCTCTATGATCAAAGGTTAAAAATGTTTATGGCCAAAAGACCAAAATAGCCCTCCCCAAAAACGTATAAATAAACATTCTCTTCACTTGAGGGATGAGGGGAAGAAGTTGAATTTCTGAACTTATACTAGAGAGAAGCCTCGACAATAACCACGGTCTTCCGTAGCATCTAAATACTTTCAACCACTGCCCGCCTACCATTAGCAGTCGTCGGTCGTCACTACCTGCTTCCGTTGACAATTGGTCAACGACAACCCCTGATCGTGACCCTATAGTTCAAATATAGTAGTTGTGTTTAACACCTTATATTTTTTTTATGTTGAGCACAGACAAATGTAACTTTTAGTGTAACTTTGTAACCTCATTCTCCCAATTGTGAGAGAATGGGGCACCCTTGTACTTACACGCTTATAGTGGTTTACTCGAACTGGGCTAGGCGCTTTGATCTTTTTTTTTCCTTCCTATGTTTTTCCATGTAAAAAAAAACATTGGTGTTTTCACTTTTTATTTATTTGTGTGTGATAGATCTTTGCGTAACATTAAGATGTTAAATAATCACTCTATCACGGTGAAGTTTTAGGCACACAATATTTTAGCATCGTTTATGGGAAATGAAGTCCAATTTATAGAAGTTTACTCTTCTTTAATGGATAACAAATGCAATGCACGAGCTTCTTGTTCTAACACTAGTTATTCAAGGGCACGTCTTAGAAGTCTAGGAAATCAAGCTTACGATATGTTTCAATGATACACATCACCTAACTGGCTAAGGAATCACCTTTGCATTTTTTGAAGATCATGCACGAAAATGGACGAGTCTCAAAATTAAATCCTCAGACTTTTTCGTGGGTCACGACAATCAATGTTAGTGTATATTGAAGGGGCACATTTACCTCAAAATTCATCGAGTACATGTACACATTTATCACCCCCTCTACACGATGAAGGTCTACCCCAAGAAATAGGCATTAGTAGCTCTACACATCCATCTCGTATAGTCCAACCTAAAAACAAGCCTCCAACACATAGTAAGAACTTAGTTTGACCTCATGTAATTTGTGATGATTTATGTCATCTAGTGCAAGAAGATTTCCCTCTAAGGGATATAAGTCATTTCTTTAATAGGCATAAATCTCAAGTAACTTCTCCATTAGCTAAGATCATCCTTTAGAGCATTATAGCGTTGAATCTTGTGATGAAACATCTGACCCACATTAACATATCGATCATTATAGAACCAGTATACACAAACAACAAAATTTTTGGCGTGCTCCTTTACTTAACTTTTTTACTACTATTAAACGGCAAGCACATACCTTTTTTAAGCTATTAGGTTTGAGTTAAAGTATGTTGATATTTTCATTTGATTTAAGTGTTTAAATTATTATAAGTTATATGGTTTAAGTATTCTAGTTATCTTAAGGTATTTTTAATGATTTTAAATTATTTATATAAATAGTCATTTTAAATGTTTTAAATTGCTTTTAAGGGTACTAAATTATGTTTTATTTTTTTTAAATTGCTTTTAAGTGTTCTAAATTATTTTTTAGATTGTTTTAAATTATTTAAATAGTTTCTATTTTTATTTTTTTGTTAATTAAATTGTTTTCTATTTATTTTAATTATTTTAAATTCACTGAAATTGTTTTATTCTGTTTTTCTTTATTTTTAAGAAGGATGTAAAAGTTATTGAAACATAGGGAAAACTCTGTAAAGTTCAAATGATTTTAAACATGAAGATCCACATGAATAGAGTGCTTTGAAACGCGAGGAAAATGTGGACGAATTTTATACTTCAAGTGCTTTGAAACATAGGGAAAACCCTTTATACTTCGCATGCTTTATAACTTCGTGCGTTAAGCATAAGGAGAACATACAGAGTTCACCTCATACGAAAGTGAGATTCATATGAAGGAACAAGCATAATAAGAGGAAGAGAATGCAGCAGAAGTAGGAGAAGAACGAAGAAGGAAAGGAACAACGAAGAAGAAGACAGGAAAGTGTAGAGATGAAGATAAGATGATGGAGGATGGGGGGAAATAGAGAAGACTAGTTAGAGACAATGTCAAAAGAGAAAAACCTAAAGTGGAGTAGATTGGCTAAAGAACACCATGAGAGGATGCACACAATCGAGTGAGTTGGAGTGCTAGAGATTCAATGTACCTCGAGAATTGCTAAAGGTCTGAACAAGGGAGAAGGGGGACATAAGATCGAGTGTGGAGATTGTGTCGCGAAGGGGCGCACTTATTGACAAAGGCGAGAGCGATTAGAGCACCCACAGATAGAGTAGAGTCGTTTGTATCGCCAACTGTATGATCACACTATCTGCTTGGGTTTGACAGCGTGGTGGTCACGTTGTCTGAAGAGAACATGCCGCCTCATAGCTGGCGGCACGACTAAGCCAAGATCCCGACGAACTCGAGAATTACTTACTCTAAGGATAGTGGCATCAACATATATCTCTCCCATCATATTTCAATATCATTACTTCAATCTTTATTTGTTTAATTGTGTTGTTTTTTTTTCACATTTTGAAATTTCAATAGAATTTCAACGATTTATTGGCCAGTCACATGATAAAAGGTAAGTGAAATTACCATGTAACTCACTATGTAGTTCTTATAAAGCACCGGCCGCACCTGCCCATATTTGATCACTTCAAAAATAACAAATCCATCCATTTCAAATTGTAAAATCACCCTTTCACAAAATCAATCGGTCCCATTCCAAGCTTTCCCATCAATTCCAACAAGTATGCATCGTATTTCATATCTTTTACAAGGAATATTTTACAAACCGTAAAAAGCATTCACATCAACCTTTATCACTCTTCCCATCAACCACCTTTTTCACAATTTATAATCAAACAAAAAAAAAAGGGAAAAAAAGAAACCCAAAAAACCAAAACACCAATAATTAAAAAAAAAAAGAAAAATTTAAACAAGCGTAGCGCAATTGAAAGTCTTCGGATCCCACATCGCCGGCAGCAAAAACTCCCTCCCGTTCACGCCCCTTGCATTATAGCTGGCGCCACTCTTCCCATCCACAAGCACCTTCCCCGGATAACCCGGGTACGCCCCACTCCCAAATATCCCCGTGCACGCCGTCACCGCTTCCAGCGGCGCCGCCGCCGGTCCCTGAAAGTACCCTCCGCCGTACGGATTCGTGACAACCCCCGCCATTAACGTTGCCAGGTTAATCACCATCCCCTCCACTCCCACATCCCCGCTCGGCGCCACCAGAGGTACCGCCCCCCGAGGCCCGTACTCCGGCAACGCGTACGGCCACGCGCACTGTCCCGCGCACTGCACCGCCGCGTTCCCCACCCAAAGAAACGGGAACTTCGCCCCGCCGTTTCGCGCCGCGCCGTGAAGCCCGCACCTGCTCATGCAGAAACCGTCGACGGTCACATCACCGGAGGTGAAGACGGCGGAGATAGAGTTCTTGGTGGAAGCAGCCGCCGCCCGCCGCGCGAGGCGGCGGAGAGAGGCGGATGTGAGGGAGCGGCCGAGGGAGTAGGAGGCGTCGAAGGTTTCGCGACCGATGGAAACGATGGCCGCGCCGCCGCGGTACGCGGAGGTGGTGGCCCACCAGGAGGCGGCGGAGGGGGGAGGGAGTTTGGACGGAGGGGAAAGAGAGCTGAGGAAGTCGGATATGTGGGCGCGTTGGGAGGGGGTGAATTTGCCGTACCAGAGGAGGTGAAGAGTGAGATTGCCTTTGAGAAGAGGGCCGTTGTGGTAGCGAAGAATGAGGGGTTGCTGCTGGACTAGGATAAGGCTACGGTGAGGTGGGTAGGAGGAGGAGTGGAACGCGGTGGAGGATGATAGGAAGGAGAGGAAGAGAAGAGTTGGAAGAAGAGAAGGCGCCATTGGGCAGCGAGGTGAGGAGGATGGAGGGGGTTTCGATTTTTGTAGGGAGGGAGTGGGGACGTGTGATGTTGCCACGTGGAATATCCGAGTAGGATATGATTATGTGTTCTCTTGCTTTGAATCGAGATGACAGGCTGGGAACAGTAAGGTGCGTTTGGTGATGTTGGATGTGGTAACTCTCCGGTGAACTAATCTAAAGCAGTACGATATGTCATTATATCATTAGAATGTGGAACGGATGATGAGGATTTCAGTCTTTATTCCGGACTTCCGGTATTACACATATATGAACATGTCATCTTATTTGTGTATGAAAGAGTGCAATTAATGGAATGGTATAAATGTAAGTAAAATCTAGATGTTAGATATGTAAATAGATAAGAATTGTGTATTATGTATCTCAATGATTTTTTATATTTCCTAGCATTGGCAAAGAAAGACCGCAAATAATTGGTTTACATATGCCTTTTATTGATGATTTATTTCTTATAGCTGTTATTTTAGTTATTAAGGCACTTTGACATTTATTATAGGAATTATTGGGTCGCACGTTTTAAATCTGGTGGTTTTTTCTTTGATATATATTATATTATATATCGGTTACTAGGAGGCTGTTTCGCATCAATTTTATTTTATTTTTACTCTTTTAAAAATATTGATTTCTTATCCTATTTATTTATTCAGAAAATACTCTAAATAAATTTCGATGTTTTAACTTTTTTTCTAAAAACAATCATTAATGTGGTCATTGACAAGTTTGCCACCACTATTTCTATTTTAGCATATATTTAATTTTATGACAAAATATAAATAAAATAAAATAAAAAAGATAGATTCAAGTGGTACAATGTGATCCTTCTTAAATGTATTTTTTATTTATACTTTTGCTTACTAATTTGTATCTTGATATTAAATAAAATATATTTAATATTTTTGTGTGTGTGGAAAAATTTCTAACTGGTAATTTAATTTTGTAATATTATATGAAAATCCAACACACACAATAAATAAATAGTTAAAAAAGACACTAAGATTTTCACGTGAAAATATCCTTGAAAGAATAAAGTTTAGTCAAATTAATTCACTATGCGTTTGTAAATGCTTTTGTAAGTATATATATTCACTTTTCTTATGAATTAAAAATGTTAAAATTACAAAGTTGATGATTACAATAAATGTAGTTACTGGTTGTAGAAACAATTGTTGGTTTTTAAGGCCGTAATTGTAAGTTGCAATATCGTCAGTTGGTTATAAATGTCATGGTTCATCATAAGTTGACCACATAGATGGTAATTGGAGCTTGTAATAGTAGTGATGAGTTAAAAAACTGTAATTGATTGTTGCATATGCAGTATTAAACTACAAATGTCATTTTTGAAAGTTAAAATATCATTAGTTGGTCACAGATGTCATATTTAATGACTCAAATATCATCAATTGGTCATATAAACCTTAGTTGGTGACAATAATATCATAAATTGGTCACATATGATATAGTTAGTTAATGCAATATCATTAGTTGACTACATAGAACATAGCCGAAAACTGTAATAGTAGTAGTAGGCCAGAAAAGACAACAGTTGATTGCTATATAGAAAATAGCTTGCTACAAATGTCATGGTTGAAAGCTACAATATCGTCAATTGCTCATGACAGAATTCTTTCATTTTAAATGATATAACATGTTTATTCAGTGTGGGGTCACCTCCTTTAAATAAAAAAGTATTGTATAGAAAAAGGTGAATATTTTTTTTCTTATCAATTCTCAATTAAGGAATCTTTGTCAATTTTTTGTCTTTTCTCAAGGGGTCCTTATTCCTTCTTTATTCTTGTGTGCTCTATTCCTTGGGCTTGGCTCGAAGATAAATTTAGGTTCAACGACAAGATTTATATACATACCACTTAATTCATATATATTTACATATCTAAAACCTAAATTTATATTTTTAAATAATTATTTTTTATGTGATACAAAAGATTTGGACGGTATAAATATAAAATATAGAATTTAGGCGTTAAATATGTAAATCCACAGTAATTGGGTGGTATGTATTTAAATGACCCTTTTATTTTTTTGGCAAGGTTGAGCGATGGAAGAAGAACGTTTTTTTCAAGTCAAGTTGTTTGGAATGTGGCTTGGAAGTTACAGCCTCAAAGCTCATCATGTTCAAAATATGACGTCAATGCATTATTTATTAAAAATAACAAACACGTGTTGAAATTAAGAAACAAATGCCTCTAATATAATACGGAAATAAATTTGGTAACTATAATTGTTTGCTATATCTTTTTGAGAGTTCATTACATCATTTTAAAGAGTTGGCCACAAGTATTTTCATCAAAGAATCGAATTGTTGTGCTATTCCACCTAGTCTCTCTTGCTCTCATTATTTTCAGTAAGAAAACCCTTCAAAATGTCAACAACAAAGATTATGTATCAATCAAACATGACAAAGAGTTTTTTTATGAATAGTTGATTCTCAAAATAGATGTTGAACCATCTTGATTTTAAATTTTATAAGATATTTGACAACAAATGAAATATAGCTCTAAGAGAGTTCGTTGATGAATAGAATAACTTCGAAAGGAAAATTTTAACTTCTATAACTTAAGGATAATCTATTCTAAGATTTATGAGTTCAATGATAAATCGATTATCATTATTTTTGCATTTGAATATTAAGGTGACAGGTATATTTTGCTTTCGGGTGATCTACTTGATGCAGAAGTAATGTGGTTGGTTGATTTCTATTTTCCCTTTGGGAAGATACATCTTCATGTATAGATTTTAAGGTTATATTAGCTATTGTTCGTAGCCAAAAGAATGGTGGGTGCTTGGGGTAAACTCTAGAGGTAAATCTAAAGCCAATAAGTGCATCTAGTTGCATTCATAAGTTTACTAGAAGTGCTTGGTGCTTCTAATAAATTTTATTAATAACTTCACAAGTTTTTATGATTTTATATAAAATAACTTAGACCTTAAAATGTCCTTTAAATTTTTGTAATTTTTTTATTATCTAGGGTATGAAAATATTATATCTAAATTTAAAATTATTTTCTCAATATTAAAAAATAAACCCAAATTTATTTAAAAATTTACTCTAAGGATTTACTTGAGAGGATTTAAGTGCAAGTAATTTTTTTTAGTGTAATTAAGAAATTCTACAAATCCATAAAATATCAAGCTTTTTTTTTCCACAAGCAATTCATTTCATATAATTTATTGTGCTACTAATTTTGAACTTAAAAAACAATATTTGTCATTCCCTAATTAGTTACCAAAGAGTTTTTAATCTAAGAGGTCTTACAACATTGCAACATATCCATCGTTGATATACGATATATAGATTCTTTTCTTATTTAATTGGATGCATGTTTTTTACTTTATGGTGGCTTAATAAAGTAAGAAGTAATCTCACATTAGGGTAATCTATTATCTAACATAATAAAGCCCCTGCCCATATAAGTGGGTAACTATTCTTAGGATGAGCTTCATTCAATTTAGTAAATTCAACAAATATTATTTTATTCATAACAAGTTTGCTTACATTTAGAATCAAAGCATGGTTTAAAACTTCTTAAATGAAGTTAGCCTCCATCAACTTCTATACTGAGCTGCTAATAAGCTCGAATTAAGTCGTGGCAACTCAAAGAATAATTTCCTTGGCAGATCTAATTAATTTGCCAATGTTCAATGGAATGTAAAATTGGTGTCAGGACTTAGTATTTCATATGTATCAAAATTGAATATATTAATTCTTTTAATTGTGGAAATTAATAAGATGTTATATGTGTTCTTTACAGAAAAAGATGCCTCTATAAGGAGTGTGAGTCATGTTATTGATCTCCATGCTAGTTTTTTTTTTAATAGTGAGTAAGATTGCATTCTTCTTGATAGATTTGAACACATTTAAGTAACATGATAAATGATAAAAATAAACCTATTCATATAGTGAAAGTAAACTACTTAAAAAAAATTCTTATCACAAGATCAATAAAAATGATCATAAAGATGTTGAGAAGTGGTTGGTCAAATATAAAATCTTATGTTGTTAAGGCATAGACCATTATATACTTTGCATTTATAGTCAATTGCTAGCCCTCTCTGATAAGCAATTTGATTTCTACTCCATTTGCACTCCTTAAAGAAACTATGAATATACCCTACACTAAGCAATAATCTCAAGTCATCAAAATTTATTTGATAGATTAGCCATTTAAAAACTAATTAAACTTTTTATGTTGATTAGTAGGTTAGAAATTTGGTAATTTGTAATTAGTGTCATAATAATGATAGTTATTTAATTACAAAAATTGTTTATTTGTACTTAATCAATGTTAGTGAAGTTGATTGATATCATTGAAGCTAAAGTGGAACTATAGGCCACATGCACCTTTATTAACTAAATAGCTCTAGGCTTGTCAACCTTGATGCTTCATCCCCAACACCTACAAGAATTTCTTGTGTGAAAACTAAAATCTCAATTTTTTTAGAGGTTGAGAGAGAGAGAGAGAGAGAGAAACGCATTGCATAGTTTGAGAGTGAAAGAAGAGAGAGAGAGAGAAATGCATTGCATAGTTTGAGAGTGAAAGAGAGATTAGGAAGTACTAACTTTAAATGCTCTACAAGGGAACAAATATGAAGTCACATCATATTAAATGATATATGAGATTTATAATGGTTTGGTTGAGAGATATAGGTATAGTCTTAGGTCAAATGAAAAAAAAAAGATTTGAGAACAACTCGCAACAAATATTGAGGCTAAGAGCATCAATCACATGTCTTATTAAGAAAATTGAGGAGATGGATTCAATTGAATTAAGAAGATCTTATACTTTGATGATGCATAATCACTATCAAAACAATATGTGGTTCTATTTCTAAACTCTAAATATATAATGTGCTTGGATTGTCAATAATAACATTTTTAATTACCATACAATTTTTGTTTGAATTGCCATGAAAAAGTTGCATGGTGTTGATGATAAACACAGAGTAAAATGGTGCTTTCATTCGGTTGAAAATGCTCTCAAGAGATGAGTAGCTTGGAGGCACTTTCAAAAGGACATTATAATTATAAAAATCTCACTTATCTTGATATGTCAAATTATCACTTTAATGTCGAAATTCACAATTAAATTTTAGTCCATATAATTTTTGTTATTTTTAATGGTTTAATTGTGACACTTGAAGTATATAATCTTGTTAGTTGAAAAAAAAAAAAAGATTTAGTGAAATTTTAACTTTATATATAATTTCCCTAATATAAATTATGACTAATTTTTCAGTCATAAATTGTTTTAATTTCAGTTAACTTCAAAAGAATTATTGTTGCGGCATCAATCTTAAGCGGTGACTCCACCTGTCCGTGGCGATAAAGAAGTCATCGAAACTTGCGCGGGGTTGCCAGCCATTTACCCATCCGTCAGTCGAGGCTCAAGAGAGCAGAAAGCAGTGGTCCAGTACTGAAGTACAGTGCCACGAAGGGCAATACAAGGCAACATTGTTTTCTGCTAAATTACATTCAAACCCCTTCCTTTATGAACTATTTACAGTCCTAAAATTTCTACTAAAGTGTTTTTAACCCTAATTTTACAACATAAAATAACTTTTTTATTGCGGTGTTAAAAGTTTGATCGCCCTGTCGACCAGAAGTACTCTATTTTTTAGCATAGAAAATCCATAATAGAATGCCATGTCATTTTAAGAAATAAAAAATAGAATTTTGAAATTTACGAACTAAAAAATTAAATAAATAATTTATTTAAATATAGCATATTTTTGCATTTGATCAATTGTATTAATTTTTTTTTCATAATTGATATGTGTTGGGAGAATCGTGGCGGTAGAGTAATAAATTATCTATCGTCGTAGTGCTGCGTAAGAATTCAACACACATTCAAACAAAAGAGAGAAAGTAAATGGAAGGAGTCATCTTGACTTTTTACATGGAAAACACTTGAATGAGAGAAAAAATACGGCGCCTAGCTCAGTTGAAATAATCAACTATGAATGATGAGTATACAAGTCCAAGCTTTTCTTTAACTAAGGAGTCAGGTGTTGCACGAGCATATGCAGGGTGTCTCATTGCACCATCTTCAAGATGCATTGTTACAACTCTTTTGAGGTGATTTCTCGGTGTTCGGGATGACGTGTTGTTTCGAATGTTACTTCGTGATTTCGCGATATCAGTTGTTGCTTCGTGCAGTGCTTCTTCACAAGAATTGTGTGGCGACCGATGGTGATTTTTGACAATCAGCGAGTGCTGGTCGGCGACAGATAACAACTGGTGGTGGTCAACAAAGATTGGGGTGATCGATGTCGGTTGAAAACTGAGGAAGGTAGCTTGAAGCTTGGAAAATAAGCAAAAATCCAATGTCGTTTCATCGCCGACCATCAGTCGCTGCCTGTTGTCGACCACCATCCGCCGATCGCCGTTGATCAACATTGGCCGCTCACCCACTCTTAATGAGAAGTATCATACAAAACTACAACAGTCATCACAAAGTCAAGAAGCAACATTCAAAACGACGCAACATCCGAAACACTGGACGTCACCATTACTAATTCAAAGCAAGAAGAGTAAATACAAATTCAAAAAGAATTATTAGTCCAATGACATACACCGAGAAAGAAAAAATAAGTAAATATTATGTAATAGAATTATAATAATATTATGGCGAACCATCAAAATAAAATATACCTTTATATGTATAAATTTAAGATATTAAATTAATATAAGTATAAATATCAAACTTTTGCCGTTTACATGTAAATACAAATAAAAAAAAACTATCTGTGTAAGAAAATTATCACTTATCCCGAGAGAGATCATTTAACTTCAGAACAGAAAAAAGAGATGTAGACGTGGGCGCCTCGCTTTCTTGCGCGCATAAAAGGGAGCCGCGTCGCCATCACCACGGGTGTTCGTCTCGCTGTGCGGCTTTCCTCTTGAGTGGGGCAGATGGGGACGACGCCATTGCAGTGTTAAGGATAAAGCTGTCAAAATGGTTTCCTCAAATGGAACTAATGCGTGAGAGGCCCAATAATCATGGCTTCACGTTTAGGCTTGCTGCTCCTAAGTTCCAAGTTCAAGTTCCCAGTCTGGAACTCCTCCCTCCCTGAGCTGGCTGCATGGTTCCGTATCCGGCTCAATTTCCATTTGGAAGATTATTGCTTTCTCGTTGGTTCTCCCTGGCTGGGGCCCATCTTATTTTTAGCATTCGTTTTTGAAACCATTTTTTCCTTGACTGGAATAAATTATGACAATAAATACATCATGATTTAAATATCTTTACTTTTCTTTAATCGATATAATTATAATGAAGTTATACAAATTATGTGCATTTATTACTTTCGAGTTGGAGATTCAAATTATATAAATTATGTTAAGAATTATAATAGGAAATAATTTATTCCTATAAGAAGTTATGAGGAATAAATTATTTCCTTAATATAAGGAGATATTTTCTTTCCTATTTTATATTTATTTCCTTAGATTAAGAATTATTCGGTTTTTTATTTTATGTTATTTTATATATTTCCTAATAATTAATATGAATTAATTATTGAAGATATTATATGATATATCTTTCATTTCATATCATTTTTTTAAATATTTTTTTTTATTATAGAGTTCTTGTAATGATTATTTATACCCTCGTTCATATCAATGAAATAATTGAGTATTCCATTTTATTTTGCATTATTTTGAATTTCAACATGGTATCAAAGTGAGGTTTCGTACCCTAGCCATCGGTCCTCCTTTGAGAATTGTCAGACTCTCTTCCTGCCATCCTCTGTGCAGGAAGAGAGAGACTCATCTTGATATTTGAAACAATGATTTTTTCTTCTCCAAATTCGTAATTCTCCGACTCCTCGTTAGGTTACATAAGTCATGGAAAGAATTACAAAGATGTGCTCCCGCGAGTTCGAACCATCTTCGAGTCCGCGCATCGGAGTCAACCTCAGCAGCATGATCGTTAAGCCTCCAACCAACAATAGTGGAGGGAGCGATCTTGACATCAATTATGACACTGATGATCGCCATTGTCGTTCCCCGCCGCATCAACACCGACTTAATTCTTCACAAGATGTCCATCCCTGTGATTCTCCGTCGCCCAGATGACCTTGTGGAAGCTACTCGCCACCACCATCACCTAGAAATGCATGGGCTGATGTTTTGGAGGATTCTCCTTCTCCAAGGACTTTCAGAAAGTCGGGGAATCTTACTTCACTTCTGTACACGTCTCCCAAGAAACCATGACACCAAAGATGCTTTGGAGTTTGGCCAGACATCATCACAAACCATTAAAAAAAACTTTATGTGTTGTATCTTCCTACGCCTGCAATAGCAATGTAGCTCCAGCCAGGGTGACACCAGCGATGCCGCTACCCGCCTCATAATCATCTAGCAAGAGATATCGTTGTCGTGGATCAAACAATGCCGACAAAATCCATCGCCGACCCTTCCTCATGTAGTATTTTTTTCTTCCCCGTCAAAGCATCAGGGCTTATGCAATATCTTTCTTCCCTGCCAAAGCGTCAGGGGAAGCTGTGTTTTCGGCCGGTCATTTCTCCTGCAGCATTTTTTTTTCTTCCTTGCCCAAGCATCAGGGGGAGCTGCGTTTCCAGCCAACCATTTCTCCTGCGGTTGTCTCTTTTTCTGCAAAACTCAAAATTCAGCAAAGTCTGAATCCAACAAATTCAACCAAGTCTGAATCTCTTCCTACGTCGAAACATATGACAGACAAACTGAAAATTCAGTCAAGCCTGAATCTAACAAATTCAATAATCTAAACAACCAATTTTACTTCACTACTCAACAAGTTAGAAATTATTAACATACATTCCAAACTTGAGGGGGAGTGTTAAGAATTATAATAGGAAATAATTTTATCCTATAAGAAGTTATGAGGAATAAATTATTTCCTTAATATAATGAGATATTTTCTTTCTTTTTTTATATTTATTTCCTTATACTAAGAATTATTTGGTTTCCTATTTTATGTTATTTCATATATCTCTTAATAATTAATATGAATTAATTATTGGAGATATTATATGATATATCTTTCCTTTCATATCATTTCTTTTTTATTATTTTTCTTATTATAGAATTCTTGTAAGGGTTATTTATATCATTGTTCATATCAATGAAATAATTAATTATTCCACATTATTTTGAATTTCAACAAATTATTCTCTTAGTTAAAATTAAATTTATTTTTTATTTCATTTTGTTGAATTTAATTAATTTTTCTTCATGTGAATGAACTATTTTAATTAGATTGCAATTCACAAAATTTATTTAATTTAGGGGCAATTACATAAAACCATCGGAAACTTAGTATTTACAAATAAACCACTCTCATTCAATCATTTTCCAAATCCTCACTCAAATATTAAAATTCATGGTAAAACCCCGACTCGTGTTTTTCATTTTTATCAAATACTCAATAATTTGATTGTGGCACTCATAAATAAGTCAGTTTAATAGTTCAAAAAAATCATCTTGATAGTTCATTTGTAGATATCAATATTTCAGGTGTCAATATGAAATTTACTCTTAATTTTTTTTGCATTTGGTCATGATTTGTTTGAACCTCCTCGTTTACCATTATGAGGACTAAGGAGTATGATATAATTGAATGCAACATTAATGATTAATAAAAAAATAATAAAGAATATAACTTAAAATATTTTCTTTATATTATATCAATACTATTTTAATCACTAAATATATTTACTATTTTATCGATGAGAAGATTCTAATTAAAACTCTTTTAATTAACATATTAAGTATTCATTTGAAATAGCTACAAATTTTTATAATTTTGATTGTAAAATTGTAATTAGAAGAATTGTAAAATTGTAATTAGAAGAGCAACTTACACTTTTTTTTTCCTAAAAATGTCACAGAAATTCGTAAATGCTGAAAGAAAATCGTTCCCTAAATAGCTCTCATGATAAAATAGACGAAAAGATAACCCAAATAGACCATAAATTGTTGCTTCTAAGCATTCATATTTTTATCCATATCTACCGCAAAATTGGAAATAAGATATTAGCCATGATCTAAAATATTTAATTTAAAATTATCTCACTAATGATATTAACTAGCCATTATAAAATATCAATTGTTCAAACCAAACATTTAATTTATAACAAAATTACAAAACAAATTCTAAAATTTTAAAATCAATTTAATTAATTAAATATTTATTATTGCTATCCTTTATTAATTACTATAATAAAGAGTTAATTAATAAACTTGATACGTTACAAACAAATTTTCATTATCCCTCGTGAATCTCAAAGCATGACACGAATCTCGGGATAATATTTTGAGCAAATGGATGCTCAAACCTTGATAAAAACTCATACAGAGCTCTAATTTCAACAAATTTACAGTCAAACTGAATGTCTCGATGAAACGAACTCAGCGATATAAAAACTAATACAACCCGAGTCAAATCAAGCTCAGATCAAGTCATTAAACCACACTTGAAAGACTTGTAGACACATTTGAAATGTCAAAAGGATGTCGAATCAGACGAGTTCCATCGTCGAATCGAGCGTCTCAACAAGACAAATCCAAAGAGCCTAAGATTGCTCAATTCTGACATCGTTAAGACACTCAAATGCTCATTAAATGTTATCTGATCAGAGGGAGCTCTCCGGACCGTTCGATCAAAATGATTCATATTTCTGCATTAATTGCACTCAGAGCACTATAAATAGAGCCCCACCCCTCACATGAGCGAGGAGGCTTGAGAGAGAACTTGAGGCTTTGAGAAAGAGCTCAAGTCCAACATCATTTCTGCCACCGCCGATCTCCGCTGACCTCTGTCGACTGTCATCGACTACAATTAACTACTGCTGACCTCCGTCAACAACCGTCGGCCGCCGTCAACCACCGCCGGCCGCCGTCAACCACCGCCGGCCTCTGTCGACCTCCGTCTGCCACCGTCGACCACCACTTGCCATTGTCAACCACCACCGATCACCGTTAACCTCGGTCCACTGTCGTCGACTACAGTTGACTAGACGTCTTCTGTCGATGTAAGAACTTGGAAAACTAGTAACTCTTTCTCGTCTGTGGAATAAGAAGTCTCTGTAATCATCAATCAATAGTGGATTTTCGCAATTGAGTCAAACCCCATAATTTTTTCTCTTTCCAGGTTTTCCATGTAAAATTTATGGAGTCATCACTGCTTATTTTCTCTTTCATCTGTGTGTGTGTGCTGAATTCTCGTACAACGCTAAGACGATAATCCGTCACTCTACCGCTACGGATTTTCCAGCAAACATCAAAACTATTTTTATATAGAATTTGGATTCTATCTGATAATTTGAGTTAATGCTGGTCCAATCAGTTTTAGCCCTTAAGAATGAGCAAAATTATCAAATATTAAAATATTAGATATCATCTAAAAAAATATAATAAATATGAGAATATTTATTAAATTGTCTAGATTATATAAAAATAAATAAAATTTTCTAACTTGTCGAACGTAGACAACCTAAATTTACAACCGATTTAAATTAATATCAATTTATTAAATAAAATGAAGTCATTAATGTGTGAAATGCGCAGCACATACTTGGAAACATATTAAAAACATTTCAAATGTCGGATTCAAATGCTGACGCTGCGGGAAAAATGGAAAATTGTGTGCTTTGAATGTGCAATTGCATCACATAGCAATTAATGAGCGGCGAATGCGTGTAAAATTGAAAATGCTGGAGGAGAATTAAATGCTTAAATTATGACACCAGCTCAACGGAATAGGACTTGTATAGAGAAAGAAAAGAGCCGCCTAGAATGAGCTAAATTTGTAGGTGCAGTCTTTGAATTTCAATTTATTCGTGAGTCACTATGAAATAGTAGAAAGTAAGGATAAAGAGATGAACTAATAGTAATGATCTATGGTTCTTATTTATTGTATCTCATTCATAAAATGATCTCTCTATTTATAAGAGAGAAGTATAATATGGTAATGTTAATTTTTTTTTATTTTTGCTTTTTTTAATATTAACACTAGAATATATATATATATATATATATATATATATGAGCATATATGAGTTTATTGTTTGGCTACTCTCAGGATAGATCGGTTAAGCCTACTGGACTTTGGGTCGGTAAGATCAGCTCGGTCTATTGAGTTTGGTTGATATTGATAAGACTTGGTTGTCAATCCTTGACATATGATGAGAGGCCTCTGGATGTCTTTGTGATGGTGGAAGATGCTAAGGATCCAAATCTTCCTTGTATCAGCTCTCCTATGACTATTGACTTTTATGTCCTTTTGCTCGTCTCTGTCTGAATGGCTCGTTCTTGTATCCTCTAGTCATATTTGGTATGTTTCATGGTTCAGTTGACTTAACAAGTAGGCCTCATGTTCTTCTATTGGTGGACCATCTTCTGTCGTACTCTTATCTGTTAGACCGTCAAATCTCCTCAGAATCAGCGTTGACAAAATTTTATGTACATATTTTAGATCATCAATTCTCTTACTTTTTGAAAGTGATACTTTGATAGAAATAAAAGAATTTAATGCAAAGAGTACATTACATGTATTATTAATTAATGATTCAATAATTGAACTTCATTGATATGCACATTCGATTATTCAAAATAAGACACATGAGTTTTCTCATTCCTTATTTACTCCGCTACCCTATCGTTTTAATTGATCGGCTTTTGAGCATTGCAATAGAGAACTAGTAAAATCCCCTTGATGATATCCCCAACAAAGATCTACTTGAATTGCATTCGGGAGGCCGAATGAACTGTATCACTTAGAAGATGAAAGAAAGAAGAATAGTTACATTTTTAAGAAGAGAAAAGTGGATGCACTTGTGGATCATGTGGGTTTGTCTGTTTTATTCCTTGGCACTAGGGGGTTGCTTGATTAAGTGAATTTGTGTTGTACAATAATTTCTTTTTAGGTTTTGAAAAAAATAAGAACCATTACAAATATAATGTTAAGTATGAATGAATTTGAAGTTTCACCGTAGTTCATTTTGCTAAATTTAGAATTTGACCGATTTGATAGAATTTCAATTGCACAATTCATGTAAAATGTCATAGGCAAGCTGTCGCCCACTGTTGTCATCGTTCGTCCATCATCGTTGTCGTCGTTTGTCTATTGTCACTGCCCTTTGTTTCGCTGCCTGCCATCGTCTCAACTGCGGGCCATCTGCCAGCTCGAGCTCGTCGCACAATCGCTCTACAGCCGTCGGAAAATATATTAAAATACATTATTTTTAATATACTTCAAACCATATAAAAAATATAAAGTCCAACATTTACGTTACAGTAAACCAAAACAACTAGAAAGCCTTTTAAATATATTTTAATCATAGTACTCTGCAAAACTTCTACATTGCATTTTATTTTCAGTAAACCAAAGAACTCCTAAATGGGGGAGCTTTCAGATGACCGATTTACCCATCAATCTGATGGAGGAGAATATGATAACCTCTAAAAGTCATAGATTACGATAAGTTTTAAGATAACAACTGACCAAGATGAGAGTAAATTAAACTCTGAAAGTTAAAACAACACAATTATTAAAGAACAATTCAATCACATAAAGAAAATGAACCCAAGATCTCCAGTTTACCAATTCAAGGGAGAAACTATCATTTAAGTGCTACTCATGCTTTGAAAATACAAAAAAAACAAGACTTTAGTTGCGAACACAAATAAAAATTCAAGAGTTTAGAAATGAAAGAACTTGATATATTACACCCTTTCGAAATGCAACACCAAATATTCCTATGTTCTTCACTAAATTAACTAAGTAACACGATTAAACTACAGGAGAAAACTTTCATAAGTAATGGAACTGATGGGTTAATCACTTAATTCTGAGAGAACAGATATATTCCAGTGGAATTTTGCAATCATCACAAGGGATTAGAAAAGTCATGCAGAATGCCATGGGGATTGAAGAATCCCTCAACTTCATGGATTCTAGGTTTTTTTGACCTAGACATAAACATAAGGAGTACTATGTCCTTGATTGATGACAATCACGTAGAAAAATTATTTAGGAAATATCATGATCGCCATCATCCCTGAACCACAGAGGCACGAGTCTTATCCATCTTAAAGGAACTCATGAACTACCCTCATATTTTCTGTTTTTTTTCAACTGCTAAATTCTTTATTTAACTAGGACCTTAGGAATTAAAAAAAAATTCCTTTTGAAACACGGTATGTTGGGTTAACTAAATTAGTAAACTAGAGATTTTTCTGTGAAAACTAATATTACACTTTTCTTGAGGGATCGATACGCAACACTCTTGAACCGCACTACTATTTGACGTGTGCACTTGGTTGTATGACCGACTTACATCTCAATCAGTTTTGACCGACTTACATTTCGGTAAGTTTTGACAAGTCAAGTTTTTGGGGTCGTTGCTGGAAAAAGACGCTAATAATTGTTTCTTCTGTTAAGAAAACATCTGTTGACAACTTATGATTTAACCTTGACACTTTTATTTTTTTATTTTTGTTGCTGCATCGTTAATTTTATTGTGTTTCTTTGCAGGTGTTGAAAATTTAAATAAGCTAAAAATAATTAAAAAAATCGAAAAGCCAAAAATATTTAGTTTATAATTTATTTTATGTTTCTTTAGCTTTCTTTAACATATTATGTGTCGCACTTGCATGTTAGCGTGCTGACTGAATTGTGTGGGTAAGTGTGCTCGTTAGCTGCATAGTTTTACTTTCTCATTTTTATGTTCAAGGGAGTTGAGTCCAGCTTAGCCCCTTTTGACTCTGAGATTGAACTTGCATTTAGACATTTTATGAGAAGAGAATTAATTTTTGAAACAACTGTTGAGATGTATAGCCCTAATTCCCTTCCCCTGAAACTATTCATGAATTATGCTAACCCTTCTGTTGAAGAGATTCATATGAGCCTCAACTACCCCACTGTTGAGGCTAACATTTTCAAACGCGTCCTGTCATGATCCAAATGGTTAAAAACAACCAGTTTGGGGGACATGCCACTGAAGATCTCAATCTTCACTTAGCTAATTTTTTTTAACTGTGCCACCTTCCAGTACAATTGTATCCCCAGTAATGTTGTAAGACTGAGGCTTTTTCCTTTTTCCTTGAGGGATAAAACCAATGCATGGCTTAGCTCCCTTGCCTTAGTATCAATCTCAACCTGGAATGACTTAGCACAAAACTTTCTTGCTAAATATATTCCTTGGTCCAAAACTGTGAAACTTCTGAATGACATTACTTCATTCATTGAAATCGATTGAGTCTCCATTTATGAGGTTTGTGATAGGTTCAAAATAATACTTAGGAGGTGCCCATATCATGCCCTACTTTATTGGCTAATCATTCAAACTTCTTACAATGGACTGATAGGTTGCTCGAGATCTATATTAAACGATGCTGCAGGAGGAACCTTAACGTCTCAACCTTTTAATGAAGCCTATCAATTGATATAAAAAAATGACCACCAAAAATTTTAATGACCTACTGAATGAGTTACACCCTAGAAGTCAGCTAATGTTACGAATCAATGTCTTAGCTATCTTGAACACCTAAGTAGTTGTAATTTCTGAAAAATTAGACAATCTGGAGATGAATATAGTCTTTGGGCTGCCACCCAATGATGGATTAATTGATGGACTGATGATAGATCCCAACATCTCGTCCATAAAATCTATAAATGCCATAAGAAATCATAGTCATAACCTCTATCCCAACACCTACAACCTATGCTGGAAGAACCACACAAATATCTATTGGAATAACAACAAACAACAATAGGGGAACAATCAAAATAACCATGTAGATAGTTGGCAATACCAAGGAAATCCATCTCAGAAATCACAATATCCACCAGGATTCCAGGGTAACTCCCATACCAAAAAGAAGTCACTTATTGAGGAGTTAGTGATACAAATGGAGAACACTTTGCAAAGTCAAGTTGTGGCAAGAAATAATTTAGAAAATTAATTAGGATAGCTGGTGAATTCAATGAATAATTGATCCATAACGACACTACCCAACAATACTAGAGTAAATAAAAAAGATCAAAATTTGGAGCAGTGTAAGGTGGCAGGAATCAAGACTGGAGTAGAGAAGGAAGCCAACCAACCAGAGGCTAACATACATGTTAGATGCAAGTTAGGTAAAGTGTCCTCTGCTATTTCAATTAGCTCAACTAAGAGACTTCCATCACAGTTCCCTAAAAGGTCACTTAAGCCCTGTTAAGACCTTGATAGTTTTACCATCCCATATACTATAGTCGAGTTTAGTAGAAAAGCACTTTGTGATATGGGCATCAGTGTAAATCTTATGTACCTCAATATTTTTAAACAACTTGGAAGAGAAGTAATTAAACTTGTCAATCCAACACATTAGTTAGAAAACCAATTTGTGACTCAACATTATGCATGGTTAAATTCCTGCATGTTACTTTGAATATGCTTACTTTCTTGGCTCCTTTTGTAATTCTAGATGTAAAAGCTAATAAATGAATGCATGTGATTTTTGGGAGACCATTCTTAGCTACTTGCAGATCCAATATTGATGTTGAGGAGGGGAATGTAATTTTGAGAGAAGACGACCAAGCATTTATGTTTGATGTCTTTAAATCATCCGACCTGCCCCAAGCCTCTAGGAATATTCACATTCGAAGATTTGGAAATGTGATTAAAGGAAAACAAATCCAATCCACGAAATTTGAGGATGTTCACTTGGAAGAGTAACAAATAACTAATTATTTTTTTTGGAACTTGATTGACGAAAATATTACTCTTTCGACAGAAAAAAAAAACTTAACCACTAAAGCCCATATATGTTAGAAGACCACCTCAGCCTAACTATTTGAACCACTATTGATTACTTGGTTGAAAGTGAGAGCTTACTGCAAGTCCTCAGTATGTGGTTAGAACATGATCATAATTTTTGGGAAAAAAACCAATAAGTCAATCTTGCTAGAAACTCCAGAAGAAGCTGAATCTGAAACAAAGGGCTAAGGATTACTAATTTGGCACTTCGATCCTGGAGACCCAATTTAGGATGAACATTAGAGCTTGATCTGACTGAGAACGTTAAAATAAGCATTATTTTGTGAAGCAACCTAAGAGTCATTTAATGTGTTAAGCATGTTTTTACTTTATGCATTTGTTTTGAAATTTGCTTCAATATTTTTTTCCATTTAAAGAAGCTGAATTTTATTTTTGTGAGAAGTGGCAATATATATATATATATATATATATATATATATATATATATATATATATATATATATATATATATATATATATATATATATATATATATNATATATATATATATATATATATATATATATATATATATATATATATATATATATATATATATATATATATATATATATATATATATATTTGTGCTGTTATACTGCTATTTTAATTATGTTTTTTAGATAAAATAACTATTGAGCTCATAGTTTACCTTTTGAGATTCTTATGATATAGTCTGTCCTTACTTTTGTTGCACTTACTTGCTGATATTTTTATTATTACTTTTCTGCAATGCATGTTTTGAAAAAAAACAAGTTTGAGAGGGAAGAATCTACCTCAATGTAAACCTGATAAGTAAATCACATAGCTCAATGAACTACTATTTACTTCCTTTTGTAACTCCTGCCAAAAGTTTTTGATTTATTTAAACTGCATATCGTAATCTAGTTAAAGTTAATAAATGTTATTTAGAAAAGATTAACATTAATGAGTAATGAGGGGTTATAAAACTTAACAACTTCAAACTTCACTTAAAAGAAACCCAAAAATTGTTTAAAAGGGGTAATTTAGATATTGAGTAGCCAACTAAAAATATCAATAATCTTTTTCAATTCATTTCAACCAAATTAATGAGATCTTAAGTTTTAACTATAAATAATAACTTAGATGTGGGACATTAAAATAATTAGGTGTTTAGTTTTATTGCTTAAGAAACATAACCCCCTTAAAAATGTTAATAGAAAAGTTAGAAAATAAAAGTATCCAACCAGATATAGTAATTCTTAGGAAAAAAAGAAAAAAGAAAAAAAAGAGAGGAAAAAATAAAAAAAGTGAAAATTCCTTGAAAAGAAGCTTGTGGTTGGCACAACAAAAGTTTAAAAGCAGAAAGTTCAAGCGAGTCCAATGAGAGTTAAGGAATAAAATGAGTCTTGATCCTCTAAATTAAAATTATAGTATAAGTTATTTTCAATGATAAGAGTTAAGTGAACTTTGAGTTGGCTAAAATCCATTGAAATTGTGCTAAAGATATTTAATGTTTGTGAAAGAGATTCTAAATGACACCAATTTAAACATCTATGGGATTATCTTAAGAAAAGAAAGAACGGAAAAAAGGAAATTTCAAGTCATTAATCTTTAAAGATAATCAGGTCTAAATAACATTTCACACTTCTTCATAAATTTGATAAAACAGTTTGGAAGAACAGAACTCTTCAGGAGTGCTATTTATATAAAAAAATATCAACTTAGCCATGTGATTACTTGAGAGCAAGTAATAAAGTAAGTTTGAAGATATTGAAATGCGTCAATTTTACGTAATTTTTTCTGCATTTTACATGTTAATTTTATTTATTTTATCACAGATTTACGCTTGAGAAATGTAGTTTGTTCATATTGTGCAGGATGTAGGAATTGAATACGAACAAGTTAAAATGATATAATCCAGCAGAAAAGTGTCTCGAAGCAGTGTGAATATGCCACTTATCGAACATGGTCGGCATGAGAACGTCAAAAACGGTTTGACCACACAGTTTAGTGGCGTCTCCGCGTCGGAAATGATTGTGACCATGCCGAAGAATACGAAACACATTAAAAAGGAAATTTGATGGCCCAAACCATAATTCTTGCTATAAAATCAAATTTTAGGGCTACTTGGAGAGATTTTTGCATTTGAGAAGGTTTAGAGGTTGAAATAAGAGAATTTGGGAGAGATATTGAGCGAACTTCTGAGAATGATTTTCTTTCTTGGGTTGAAACCTTTAAGGATGAGTTTTCTTTGCTTTGTGAGTTGTGAGAGGGTTTGTATGAGAGGAAGATGTGCCGACTTTGTAGAGGAAACACGTTCTTCTAAGTTTTTCATATTGATGTTGCTTGCAAAGGATTTTTATGTGGTATTTTTTGCTATGAACTTCTTTGTAATGAATGACTAAACCTCTCTTCGTGTCTCTATGATGTAGGGAGAAGTGGATTTATCATGGATTTTTTGTAATTTTTTTGGTTAATTGATTTCTTGTGCTTTCATGACATATGTTGTTGCTTAATCTTCGAACTTAATTTACACCTGGTCTGACCAACTAGGAAATTAAAATGTTTAGTGAAACAATGTCTTTTAATCATTGTGTAGTAGAAACAAATGGTTAACCACATAATTCCAAGAGAATAGACATATTCCAGTGGATTTTGCAATAATACTAGGGGTTCAAAAAAGCTATGCAGAATGCCATGAAGATTGTGGAAGCCTCAATTTCATGGTTTTTATGCTTCTTTTTGATCTAGACATTGGCATTAGGAGTACTTTGTCCCTGATTGACAACAAACGCATAGGAGAACTTTTAGAAAAAATCACGATAGCCACAATTCACAGAGGCACAAACCTCATCTATTCTGAAGGAACTCACGATCTGCCATCTTGTTTTCTATTATTTTTTTTAATTGCTAAATTATTTATTTTGGTAGGACCTTATGACTTAAAAACTTCCTTTTGGTAGATGCTATGCAAGGTTAATTAAATTAGTAAACTAAAGTTTTTTTCGTGGAAATGAATAAACACTTTCATTGTAGGATCAATACACGATATTCTTGTATCAAATTATTACTTGACACGTGCACTTGCGTTGTACGACATACTTACACCCTAGTAAGTTTTGTTTTTGTCAATCTTTATTCTGGATGGTTTTTAATAGTGTTCTTTTTTATTTGGATGATATTGTTGTTGTTGGTTTTTGACTATTGGATTGATTTGTTTCATGGACGAACGACAATGTTTTTGGGGCTACTTACGAATATTGGCTTTGGATTTGGAATTTAATCGGACATTTTCATGACCTTGATGGAATTCTGATCGCTTTCATTCTATTGGCATTTTTTAGAGCAATGATGAGATCTACAACAATAACTATGTGCTCAAACGACATACTAAAAAGAATGTGACTTGGTTTTATTTGTATGGTCTCTCTCACTTTTGGCTCGTTTCTATGCAAAAATGTTGTATTTTTTGGTCTTATGCTTCGACATGTTGGTGCTCTATCTCATATATTACTCGACATTATCTGAATGAAGATTTTTATTAAGTTGTTGTATTGTTTGAGCTCTCGCTGGTCCCTATCCTTTTGGATCTTTTTTTTGCCCTCTTTTCGCGTTTTATTTATATGTCCCTTATTTTTTCTTTGGCTCATACTTTCTTTTGTTTATGAGTTTTGACCCTTTTTTGTAATTTTAATTTTTATGATTAAATTTTGTTGGGTGTAGCCCTCAATTTTCCAAAGGAAAAAAGAAGAAGTAAAATATGATGAAATTAGAACTTCAGTCACTTGTCAGCGATCCAACCTTATCTGATTCCCGCACCACCACAACCACCGCGCCCACAACCACTTACCATGCCCTCATCCTATTGTACACTACAAATCGTAACCCTAACCCTAACCCTATGCCCATCTCTAACTCCCACCCGAAAGCCATGGCCGCTGATGGACCATCGGAGCGAGATCAGGCGACACCGATGACAGTGGCTGTTTTTAGCAAGTCAAACCCGGGCTCCACATGGGCAGATCTAGAAACTTCCCATCTGATCGATGTGTACGAGGAGAAATGGAACTCTTCTAAACGCGGCCCGCTCAGAGCAAAGCAGTGGGAGGACGTCGCCGTCGAAGTTGCCCACCGCTGCGGTCTCACCCGCCCATCTAAGAGCGGCACACAGTGCCGCCATAAGATCGAGAAGCTCCGCAAGCGTTACCGCTCCGAGCGCCTCCGCCCTGTACATTCCCTGTGGCCCTTCTTTGACCGCATCGATAGAATGGAGCGTGGGCCATTACTTATCTCCGCCCGCCCAACGCCACCAGCCCCCGCGTCGTCGTCCTCCTGCTCCGACTTCAAATCTCCACTCAGCAACAAGCGGAGCGTCAACGGGATTCTTGGAGAAGCGGTTCTGCGAGGGAGCGCTAGGGGTTCAAGAAATGCGAGGCCGGCGAAGAGACTGGCTGACGTGGAAGATGCGGAGGACAATGGTGAAGATAATGAAGAGGAGGCTGACGAAGGGGGCGATGGGAGACGAGGAGGGCTTACTGAACTGGCAGCAGAGCTAAGGAGATTTGGCGAGGGCTTTGTTAGGATGGAAAGGAAGAGAATAGAGATGATGAGAGAAAAGGAGCGAGAGTGGATGGAGATGGAGTCGAGGAGATTGGAGATGGTAATGGAAGCGCAGCGAGGCCTAGTAGAGACTATTGCCGGAGCATTCTGGAAAAAGACAAAGAATTCTGAGGATTTGTGAGAAAGACAGGGCACTTTCGCTCTCTCAGCTCTTGCCAATCGAACTTTGATTTCGTTTTTCATTCCAACAACGAGGTATTGAAGGAAGAATTTATTCATACTTCCCGCCATGTTCTAATTTTTTTTTTTTTCCTGTTTATCTATTTGGCTATCTATGGTTCACCATATATTGAGGAACTCATGGAGTTTGAATTGTGCCATCTTATGTATGTTGTCCTTTGAATGAGAATAGATATCTAGTTAGCAATATTTTATGTCATGCTTTACTAATTCATTCAACTAAATTTCACCTCCAAGCAGAACATCTTTGTAACGAGATTTAGAAAATTTTGAAATGGTAGATAATCACTTACAAAGGG
>NEWO01000108.1:302410-315547 GCA_003013225.1 Phalaenopsis aphrodite | reverse complement strand
AAAATTAAAACAGAGAATGAAAATTTGTCTTTTAGGGCCGTCTGGCAACGGATTTAGCCAGGATTTAACTTGAATGCAGGCTAAATCCTGTGAGATGGTCATTTTAGACAAAATAAAGCTGCGAATTTGGTAAATCGGGATTTTCACTGATTTAGGCCGTAAATACCGGATTTACTAAATCCAACGAACCGGCAGATTCACAGGATTTGATGAAAGAGTTATTGTATTTGCTCAACTTTTTACCAAATAGTTTTATTGGTTTTTTAGGATTTAGTAAATCTGTTGCGAGACAGTTTTCCGGATTTAATCAATTTAGGATTTAGTAAAATTCGGATTTACGGGATCTACTAAATTCTAATAACTTAAATCACATATTTTGCTAGACGACACATTAAAATACATGTGCACGGGGGATGTTTGGTTGCAAGTACTTATGAACATGCATATTTCAATTACAGTATAAGATGTTTGGTTGCAAGTATTTATGAGCATGCATATTCTGATCACAGTATAAATTAAATACATTTTATTTTGATTTCTTCAGGTTGTTTGGTCAGTTGTGAAATCATCATCATCATCATCATTATTATTATTATTGTGTTTCACAGATTGAAAAATAAAATATGTTATATTTTGACATTTGTTTTGGGCGCGAGAGGGATGTTGGCGAGCGATGATGCGGACTGTAGCTTGCTCGGTCAGGGCTGTCAGTGCAGGTTAGGGATGATGGGCATGGTGTCATCTGGACCATGCGTGGGGTCCTGGATGATAGTTGAATGTTTATGTGGTCAACATGAAGTTAAGAGTTATTGGTAGACGGTTTGGGATTGATTTGGATTTTGAGCTAAGGAGGTAAACTTGGCTGAATTCATAATTCCTCAAAAATGATCCATATGGAGTGTTTTAGAATTTTTAGAAATTACTCTACATTTACTTTGCCCACACCAAACACCAGAAAAATAAAAATGCATATATTTCTTATAATTTACATTTTTAACTCACCAAACGAAATGAGCCCTATTGATTTTAATCTTATTTCACATTTTTCAAAGCATAGTTTTGTGAAAATTCTTTTGATAATGGGTCTTTAATTGGTATGTTTTATCTTCTAATGCTAGTGTTGATAGTATATCAGACTAAGATTGGGTCATCCTGTTCTTGTTTTGTGTTTGTGGCCCTTGTGGATCAAATTTTTGGTCCACCCAATGTTCCCCATATTTCTTTTCATTGGGTGAGCAATAGTAAGAAATAGTCTATCATAATATCATGCATCGGCTCTGGTAGCATGTTGATTGAGCATGCAACGTCACATGTCAATTACTAAGGACCATATTGCAGTGGTTGAAGGGAATCAAAATAAAATAGAGGGAGAAAATTGAAATGAAATAAAAATAAACAAAAAGAAAGTCTTTTTTAAAAAGATGGAAGGTGATCTTTACTTATTGGTGATTATGCTTTTAACTGGTAAGAGGTCAAATGATAATGTTGAGGAAGGCTGTTATGTAGATGGATATGAGGGGATTGAGAAAGCCAGAGCATCGGCAGTAAAAGTAAGGGAGAGAAGGTATATTGAGATTTGGAACGAGTGTGTGTGTGTTTTTTTAGTTGGTTGAGGTTTTGATCTATGCCATTGGATTTATCCTTATTAGTCATTATGATGATTTTTTTTGACAAACATTTAAACTTATTTAAAGAATAACAGTTTTGTCGAACATCATGATTATTTGATTTATGCATTTCAATCAGCTGGCATCATCATGGACATGAATTAAATTAGATTGAGGAATCTGAAATTAGGCCCTTGGCCTTTTCTAGAGTCACAAAATAAAAGAAAATCCAGATCTTGAAAAAACTTACAAAAAGCTTAGGAAATGTTTTAAAAAATGTTTAAAAATATCTAGAAAATTTCCAAAAATTTTAGAAAAAATTTTAATGCTAAGTTGTAAATCAAATCATGGTTTACTTGTGATGATCAAATACCGATCATTCACGTGTCAAACTATAAATTTCAGGGACTTTTATATAGACTTCCATGCAAAGTTACTTTTTTATGATAGATTCATTAAAATTCCCATTTTGCTCGGACATTGAAATTTTTATTTGGAGGTTTCAATATCCGTTTGAATATTATACCAAATAATGTGATTTATTTTTATTTATCGTAAATGACATGTATTCAATGCTAGAAGATCATTCAAACATGGAACTCAATCATTTCATTGGGAGGTCCTCTTGAAGTGTAACTTCTGTTAATCAGTAGAACCGGTGGTTCAATTTTACTTAACTTCTTCATACCGCTTATACATTTTCTAATGGGAGCTATGGAAGGACAGCCACACTATTTTCTAGGGCTCTTTGGTTTTTGAATATTGAAAAATATATGAGGCTAGCCTTGTGTGTGGCTTTGGAGTTACAAATTTAGTGGGCATCTGGAAAGCAAACTTAAGAATCATTTTTTTGAGCTTTTTATCTGCTTTGCGTCTTCAAAAATTACCGTGAAGTAGTTACATTGTGTTTGGATAAAATGCTCTGGTTTTTTATTTTTTTGTAGAAATTTTTTTGAAAAGCTACTCTTTTGTTGTAGTTTGAAATGCGTTTACAAAGAAGCTTTTTGATAGCTGCTTCTCAACTTGATTTTTGAATTTAAGAAGCCCAATCAAGCTAGCTCTTGAAAGTTTACCTTATCAGAAAGAAGCTTAGTATGTGGTGCTCTTTGTTAGAGTTTAACAATTCAACCTTAAATTTGTAATCCATCAAATATAGTCTAGGATTTTATTCTTGGGCTGGCTTAGGAGATATTTTCTACGGCTGGGCTTGTATATGTATGTGCTCATCTACATGCTTGCCTATTTTCATATTAGAATTTTGAATTATGCATCTATTTTTTTCCTCATAAGATGCAAATTAAAAGGCTTATGTATTTTTTTGGGACATGAATTAGAGAGATATTGACTCAATCTTAACACAATTTGTTAATGATTAATACTAAAAGCTTAAGCATATCAGTTGAGATACAATGATTCATTTTATTTTCCAACCTTCTTCAGATTGACACTGACAATCCCCAAGAGCACAACCCCAGGAGCACCACACTTACTGATTAAGTATCCTACTCGAACAGAACCAACCTTATTGGTCATAATCCAAGAAGTCATTTGACTTAAGCATAACACTTTACCCTCATCATGCCAACAAGAAGATGGAGAGGATGTTGTGAATCATTTATGGAAATTTTGAGGATGAGTTAACTTTGGAGGTGATTACGGTTGACTGCTTTAATCAATTTACGTATAATAATAGCTATGATTCAATCCTTGACGTGGCGCCTCATGAAGACTTGTATGATTGTAAATGCAACTCACCATTTTATTGGATGGGACTAGGAGATACGAGTCTTTAGATCAAAGTTGATAGATGAAATGATTGGCTGGATTTCGTTAATTATTAGAAGGTTCCTAATTGCTAATAATCGATAAAATAAATGTTAAGATTCCAAACACTGAGATGCTCATGACGGTGACTAAGTCATGTGCATGGAGTCAAAGTGTTTGCTAATCTCGAAAGCTTTAGCTGCAATTTATTTAACCCTTCAAAGTTTATGGGTGGATTCAACCTGCTTTCAATTGAATAGTTATATCACTAGGTGTGTCTTGTATATGCAGTGTTCATGTCTCTAAATTTAACATACTCAACCCAACTCACATTCAGATTCCATGGCCTATTATTGTAACTTAAACCTCAGCTATGAAGAAGCGCATGATCAAATTTTTGACCAGTAAGTCAAACAACTTTGAGATGAGCATCACAATGCTGTAAACTCTTCAGAAGAAGCAAACAGTGCAAGAAGCTACATCGGAGATGGAATTGAACATGCACAAAAAAATATCACTACAGCTTCGATGACAAAAAATTTGAGGATGGAGTTTCTATGAGGCTAGGTTTAAGGATAAAAAATTTTACTTACAAAATTTCCCAATGCCATAGACTACTTGATGAGATTAGACCATATGGTTTAGTGACCGGACAGGTCCATAGTCTACCACAAAAACGAAATGGAAACATCTTAAAGTGATTCAAGATTAGCTTTGTTATACTCATCGGACTACACTAGCTGTCAAGTATTACATGTCCAATGATTCGATTCATAAAATGTGTTTGTACCACCTTTTGACATAAATTAATAGCAGACAAAGAATATGGTATGACGTGCGGGCTAATGTGGTAAAAGATATCACATAGCATTGGAAGTGACTAAGGAAAATATTGTAGTAAACAAGTATCGTATGCACAGTTGACCTAATGACTCTATTTTGCTTCTTGTTATCGTCGTCAATTTTCTCCTTGTCTACTCTCCATGGTACAAGCCTAAGAATTTCAATGAAAGGTTTTGTAGCATAGGCATGGAGTACAGGCTCTACTATTAGGATCACCAACAACTAAGGTGAGCAATCACTAAGAATTGACATTAATACTTCATGAGTACACTAAAGTTGGGAACTAAATATTTTTCATTGCATGACATCCCACCTATTTTCTTTAATTCTTTTCCATGAGATATTTTCACTGGATCCTTACATTAATTTTACATTCGTTGATTACTTGAAATGCGTCTATTATTGTATGAGAGGAATGAAAACCAACATCATGAAATGTTTGCATAAAAGTGGTAGTTGGTGTAGCATGAAAATGAGATGAATTATGTTGTAGTCGATGACATGTCTGATGGCTTCATGCCATGGAATGTTAGTGACCAACACTACATGGGAGATGGCTCTCTAATAATGGGATGATGGGTATCTGTTTTGGGCTCACTTGTAAGTGACTGTATTGTGCATGATGCCAGACTAGTATACTGGTTGCCAAGTTTATTGTTTTCGTTTGGTCTTATGACTACTATACTGGTTCATCAAAATTCATATTGATGGGAAAGTGGTAAGCGATGAGATGTTGCTTGGGATGAGAGGTGGCTATCCTAGACCTGATTGGATAATATGTAGGAATAGTTTAGGTGATATATTTACTTCTGCCTGTTAGGATAGTTTTACCATGCCAAGTTGTCTTTTTAATTTTTCTTAATAGAAGTTGTCTTATTTCTTTGATAATTTACGTTTCTTTTTGTATGAATTTTGATGAACCAATTATAGGCGGCCTGGTGGGATAATTTATGCTATCCTAGACCTGATTGGATAAAATGTAGGAACATTTTAGGCGATATATTTAATTCTGCCTGTTAAGAATAGTTTACCATACCAAGATACCTTCTTAATTATTCTTAATAGAAGTTGTCTTAGTTCTGTGATAATTTATGTTTCTTTTTGCACAGATTTTGATGAACCAATTATAGTCTACCTGATGGGTCTGTTGGGGTTCAACTTTTGGACTATGGGTCTGGAGGCCTAATTAAGATGACAGATTTCAGTTATCTTGTAGTTATTTCAAGTTCTTTGCAAGCTGATGGGTCTTATGATCGGCTTGCCACTAACCCTCAGTAGGTAGGGTTTAAATAACTAGAATCGTTAGGGCCACTTGAGCATGTTGTGTCCTTGGGAATGTCTGATTCTAATGTATATTTTATTATTTTTTAAACGTACATTCAAATTAATTAAATTGAATGTCAGATTATTTTTTAATTGCATTTTTTTATTATGTTCATTTATCAAAGAAATTTTTATAAACTTTATTTTTGTATTATGAACAAATTTGATCATACATAATTGTAGTGATAGTGTGTTTACCATGCCCTAAGTGTAGGGCTGTGAAATTAGCTAGAAGATCGTAAATCACTAAAAAATCAGATTGAACCATTTGACCAAGCTACGAGCTAATCAGGATCAAAATAAATTCTTATGTATCTATATATTTAACACCAAAACACTTAATTTTACATGCATAATGCATTGTCAATTCGACTAGATCGACGGGGCATATGGGTTCAAGTCGGATCGATCTAGCTCACCAGCAAAAAATGACATTCGAGCTGGCTAGTTTACAATTCAAACCCGCTCGAAAATCAGATCGATCCACACCGGATTAGATTGAAATTTAACAGGATCGATGCACGATCCCATTTCGATTAGGTTAAAAAAATTTCGATCCGATTTCGAGCCGGTTTTAAATCCGTACACACCCCTACCGAAGTGAGATACTTGTATTTTTTTTAGGAAATATTTAACTGAAGTGCAATAGTCCCTAATAATTATTTTCAAACTCTAAAACTCTATATTATGCCTTATTTATTATTTCTGGGAGAATTCTAGTTTAGTTTATGCTAAATTTCTCGCCTTTGATTTTTAATGGAGTATGTATTGATAATATAGTATTTTTTAGGCAAATAAAATCTGTGTACAGATGATATTCAAACGCAATGTAGTTGCCTTACTTGAGGTTTTAAAATTGATACTGCAGTTGACCTATATATAATTGAAGAATGGCAAAAATTGTAGGGAAATTTACATAGCTTCCACGCAATGCTTATGCATTTAAATATCTAAAACCCAGAATTTGGGAATTTATGACATTTATTGTGATCATGAAAGGTGTTGCAAGTCTTGCAGGGTGACACGACTTCCTTTATGTTCACTGTATGTAAGAGTGTTGCTTCATTGTTCGCATTATGGAAACAAAAATATAATACCTTCTAGTGCAGCTGCTACTGCATTTCCTTTCTCAGCTCTCCTAGTAGAACTAAGCTGCTCAAACACTTCAGGAAGTCTATTGTTCATAAAAACTTTATAGTTTCTATTCTCTGCCTAGTTCCTTCAGGAAGTCTATTATTCATAAAAACTTTATAGTTTCTATTCTCTGCCTAGTTCCTTTATTTGTGTGATTTTCATGATGGGCTGGAGTTCTGTTGCATTTAAAAACTTAAATTTTCAGCTTGGTTCCTACAGCCATGTGATATCCTTGATGGATATTTCGGTTGCTCTCGTCGTTATCCTTTAGCAGCTCTTAGAGTGGGCTTCTTTTACTTGTGTATTCTGGCAGCTTCTGCAGTAGGCCCCTATTACAATTAGATGGCACTTGTGACAATGTTTTTGTGATTCTGTTGAGCTTCATCCACATCACTAGAGTGATTAAAATTTATAGAATCTAATTTTAGGGTTTTTGCTTATAAATATCAACACATGAGGGTTTGTAAAATTAGCTTTGATTTTGTTGCGTATATGATTCCATTTTCAATTTTATGTGCCCGTTGGATGTCTAATTCATTTGATTGTGTTGCCAATGCGATTGTCATATTTTAAGTGAAAGTCATCTCTTTATATTTGCACGAGGCTTGGATTGTCTTTAATTTGGCCAACTCTTTTCTTTATCTAAATTCCACCTAAATATCTTATTGTTGGCTTTCAAGAGTTTTTGATTTTATTCAAATTTCGTACAGCTATCATTTTAGTTTTAGAGAAATTTAAATGTTTGCTAATCTTTTATTGCTACAATTATTGTTGGATTCTTCTGATTCTTGTAATTTAATTCTTTTATTGTTATAATCGGTCATTGCATTATTCTTGTAATTTAATTCTCATATTTTTTAGTTTGAAATTGAAGACAATGAGTTTTTGTGTTTAACGATCTTTAATATGCTTTCTTAGTTTCTATTGTATGATTGTATTCATTGCATCATTTTAGTTATACAAGGGATTTTATACCCTCACATGCTCGCTTAAAATTTGTGCAGAATTTATGGTTGCTTCTTGATCTTTATTAAATGCAGCACATATCAATAGGTTTGATGGAAATTGATAAATGATTTAATTTAAACTGCATAAGTTATGATTTTAAAACAGAACGCATCAACTTTCATGAAGTTCAAAAATTGCGTTCCTAAATAATTTCAAAGATATTATTAAACATTATCAACTATTTTATTTCAGAAGAGTTGAATTTTAAAGAATTTTTGTAGGTTAAATAAAATCAGCATGAGATAGCATTAATAATGAGAACACAAACTTAAAGAGCACTATTATCTTTCAATGAATGTAGAGACCAATTGGATAATCAATTTAAGAGTTAGAAACAAAACGTTTTTAGTGCTTTTGAATGTTTTCCAAGTTTTGCATATCTCATGGCTAACGATTTATCTCAAGATTAAATTATTAAAACTACCTGTTTCATTAAAGGTCTTAGACGAAAAGTTAGGAATGAATTGAGTTGTAATGCCTGAGGGGTTTCTCTTTTGAAATTCGCATGTGAAAAGAGATCAACGAGACCGCACAACTCATGAGGAGGAAAAATTTTTTTAGTGTTGGAAGCAGGTCTTTATATTCTCTATTTTAAGACCCATGGCTTGAGGATTTTTCTTTCTTTGAAATTATTACTACTTGTATGTCACTCGATATTCAGTTTTTCATTTACGGGCATTTTCATACATACCACCCAGGTATATAGAAATCTGACACGTAAACATTTGGTTTTACATTTTATCAATCAAATCTATCATACCACATCAGAAATGCCACATTTTTTACTTTTAGAAAGTGAAATTCACCTTTTTCATGCGTAGGTAAGGTGACATAGTTGTAAAAATCAAATTTCAGGTGCTAGATATGCAAATACGTAGGAATTGGGTGGTATGCATGTAAATTCATCTTTCTTTTAATGCTAAACTTGATGCGATTATGGAGGAGGGCTGTTGGAAAAATTTTGATTTCCTGGCCGCTATCAATCAAGAATGTTTATTAAACCTTTTCGAGAATTGCTCCGTCCTTAGTTTTGGATATTATTTTCTTGTTTGTGAATAACTTATTTTCTAATCCTAAGGATATTTGATGGTGGGCAGATGGAAGCAAATTTGGTTTAAAGGGTGCTCGACCAAGCATTCTTTATATTGTTGGATGGCTTCGGTTAAAAGGCGAAAAAACTAAAGATTATCCAAAGAGGGGTTTGATTGTTAATATTGATTGAGAAACCCATGATTATATATATTTTTTAATGCTTTCTCTATGAAATTGATTAAAAGTTAACTGCTGAATAGCCAGTTTTTTCTGCTTCGACCAAATTATCAAGTACATAAGAAGCACCCTTGCCCACAACTCAACTAAAAAGCTTTATTTCTTACTCAATTTCATAATTATTACGGGGCATTTACATGCATACCTTCCAATTCCTATGCATTTACATATCTAACACCTGAATTTTACTTATTTACATTTATACCACCCAACTCTTTAATATCACATATTCACATCCAAAATACCACTATCTTAACTGAAAAAAATGAAATACACCTTTTACATGTATAGGTAAGGTGGCATACATATTAAAATTAAAATTTGGGTGTTAGATATGTAAATACTTAGGAGTTAAAGCAGTATGCATGCAACTCTTCCTATTATTTATTGTATTTGGAAAGAAGAATGATAGAATAATTGACCTGGGGTACTATTCTCATACTAATTTGATGTTGAAAATTAAAATGCTGGTGGTTTACAAGACTTAGGAGATGGAATATTAAGGAAGTGAGAGAGAAAACTTAATTGCCCACTGGGCCAAGATGCATCACTAATTTTTGATGAATCGGAATTATTATGCTTTATCTCCACTTTGGTTCGTTAATGGCTGTTCTAGGTTGGTTCTGTAGTGTTTTTATGTCCTGGGTAACTCCTCCCAGTTTACTTGATATTTGTTTTATTGGTTTTGTTTATGTTGTTTTAAGTCTTTTTTTTTAGCAGGTCATACATGTTCATACTTGGATGTGTGATGGACAATGATATTTACTGGTCTTTTTTTGTTTGTTATGAAATTGCATGATAAACCCTAAGGTCCTAAACTTTGCTTTAGACCAATCAAAATTTTCATATCACATAATAAAATATTACTTTGAATTTTAAAAAGTGATTTGCACCTTTTCATGCATAGGTTGGGTGGTATGTATGTAAAAATTGAAGTTTAGGTGTTGGATAAGTGATGAATTGTAATTATAATGGTATAAAAAAAATTGAAATTTAGGTGTTGGACAAGTAATGGATTGGAATTGAAATGGTATGTATGTAAATCCTTCTTCTTTTTTTTTTTTTTTTGACGGGTAAGCTGAGCGTTTGAAATTTATATTCTGGGATTCTTTATTTTATTTTTAAGCACATTGTGCCGCATATTCCGGCACTACTGAAATGTTGTTGGTTTAGTTTATCCGAATTCTTTTCGGTACTAGTCGATGGAACTCCATTAACTTTCATTTTTTGAGCCTCTCTTTTTGGTGAGCTTCTTGCGGTTGGTTCACATTTGTATTTTGGGGTCAAGTTCCTTTAACTCTGTATTTGGTGGTTTTATAAGCCTTTTGATTTATATTTGCTGTTAATTTATTGATGGAATTTGTGATGAGCCTTCATTAATTCGCAAAAGAAAATTATTATGCAACATTACTTGATCTGCACTTGTCATTTTATGTATTGGAAGTAGTGGTGTAGTGGGGCTGAGAGTAATTTGGATTTCATATTATGAGTATATGTTCTGATTCATATTTTGTACTTGATGATTAAAATTTTTTTTTAATGACTGTAATTGTTTTATATTTGGTTCGTTTATATCATGGCTCTTTTTGGGATTTTGCTTCTTAAGTTTTGTTCCTATTTTTTATTTTTATTTTATTTTGCTTATATTTTATGAGTATATTTGGATGTAATGGTTATTTTTAAAAATATTCAAATCATCTTTTAGTTATTTATTCTCACGGTTCCAGAAAAAAAATATATAAAAGTTATACAATCGAATTTTTTTTTTATATTTTAATTTGGTTTATTTATATCACTGGTCATAGAGGAGTTATGATGAGAAGTATTGAAGTTGTAACTTCTGAGCTTTTTAGTTTCTTCCATTTGTTGCTAGCAAAATCTCTTCTCTCATGGACGTAGTTGAATAACTTAATGTCGAACAGCGTAAACCTTATGTGCTTGATTGTTGTTGTGTGAATTTCTTTATTTTTGTATTGTTTTCATAACATAATTGTGATTAGATCTCTGAGTTAATGATCAGAGCGAGATTCGGCTTTGATGACAGTAAATCTGGCATGTGTTGCTTGTGGTTGTTGCAACAGGTGGTTCGACGTGCTTTGTAGACATATTCTGAGTTTTGGTGGTAGGCAGATGGCTTGGATTCAGAGAATTGGCGTTTGACAGGAGGGATCTCGATAAAAATGATGTGGTTGTTCTGGCGGCTACAGACAGCGGTTTCGGCTGCAACAAATGGCAGTTTCGGCAGTTCTGACGGTGGATCGGTGGCTTCCGCAAGTTTCGATAGCTTTGGCGAGGTCCGGCGTGGAATAGGTGGCAAACCGGGCGATAGAGGTGTAGACGGGTTGAGCTCGAGTCACCCTCACCCTCGGCTTAAGTTTGAGCTTGATTAATTTTATTGAGTTCAAGCAGGAGCTCTAGCTTAGTTTACAAGTTCAAGCTGACTCACGGGCTGACATGTTTATTATAAAAGAGAAAATAATATCAATTTTAAGTATTGTTATAATAAAATGATTAATAAATAAGCAATTATTAGAGAAATAATAAGAAATTACTTAATACAAAATTCATAATAATAATTTTTAAATTTTTTTTTTACTTTAAAGATAATATCTTTAATTTAATATATTTTGAGTATATTTTAGATTAATATTTTTTAAAATGTATCGGCTCTTGAGCTAACTTGAGTTAAGTTGGTGTTGGCTTGAGCTTGGCTTGTTAGCTTGTCAAACTCATTTCATGATCCACTTATCAAGCTGAGCTCGAGTAGACTCACGAGTCAGCTTGACTGACAAACCTACTTGGCGTGGAAGGCGGTGTAGTTTTGGGTGGTTTGGTGGAGCCATGCGGATAACAGAAACAAGAAAGTTTTTTTAGAGAGAGCATTTGAAAAGGCAATTTTGGAAAAAAAATAAATTGGAAAAGAAAAAAAGGAATCTTTATTTTCTAAATTTTTTTTCATTTTAGTTTGTTTGTTTTTTAGGTATTGTTTAAGAGATTTTTTTTTTTTTTTGGAGAGATTCTAACAGTGAGCCATGAATGATAGCATGATGTCATGTTCTTCAACGCTTACTATGAAATTAGAAAAGTTGATTTATCCAGTGATTACGCATCTCGTCATAATCAATGTGATGAAATTCAACAACAAAGAGAACTTCGACATGTGACAATGCAAGGTGATAGACTTACTGTGCTCTTTAGATCTGAAGGAAATCCTGGATAGCAATGAATATCTTGAAGAGATGTCAGAGAGATTGATTGAAGATGAACATGAGTGCTTGTGATTTAATTTGAAATTGTTTGACATATGAGATCAAATATATGGTGGTGATAAAGAATTCTGCGGGATATTATGAAGGATGCAGGAGAATAAGTATCTCATGAAGAATGTGGCAAACTGTTTCCATTTAGGGTATTGATTCTATAGATTTCAAATGAGATAGATGTTACTATTGATGAACACTTGAATGATTTCACAAAGCTGTTAGCAGATCTGTTAAATTTCGATGGGGAGGTTGAAAATGAAGTCAATGAGCTCCTGTTGAATTCACTTCAATATGAGTACGAAAACTTCACGATGACGCTCATTCATGAGAATGAGGTCTTAAATTATGGTGAAGTGACTAAAACACTATTGAATCACGAGTTTCATTAAATGATCAAGAAGTCCACAAAGATCAATTCGGCCAAGGCGCACTTTAACACGACAAATTTTGAGAAGAAAAAGAAGAATTCAACAATGAAAGGTGGCAGCGAAGACACTTCTCAAAGGCGGAGCAACTCTTATGGGCTTAGTTATGAGAAAAATCAGCGCACTTTTTCTGTTCTAAATTGAAGAAGGGAAATGGGGTTGCATTTGAGGCGAAAACCATTATTATTGTGGAAAGATTTGAAGAGACGAATTTAGATGTATCAATATTTTTTAGTTTCTTATGGTTTGTGGTCACATGTGCTACTTATCACATTTGTTGTCATCGGGGTGGTTCTATATGTAAAAAGAGCTGGATTGCAGTGCAGTGACTATGACAATAATTAAGCTTTTTGTACTATTTGTGTAGGGAGTATGTTTAATAGGATGAATGATGATACTTTAAGAGATATGGTCGATGTTAAATACGTTCTAGGTATCATGAAGAATTTGCTGTTAGTTGAAGCTTTAGAGTCCAAGGGCTACAAGATAGTTATTGAGGTA
>NEWO01000108.1:283313-295398 GCA_003013225.1 Phalaenopsis aphrodite | reverse complement strand
CAGAACAAAATTTTATTAAGACACGCAATTGCGCTAAAGAAGGTTTAGGGGGAAATATATAGTGAGGTAAGGCTATTTAAGGACAAGCCAAGCCATCTCAAAATATACTATTTTCTTAATCATTCTAATTCACATTGCTGTATTTTCTGTGTTTTTCTTAAAGCATCACATATAATTGTGGCTAAAGTGGCTCGCATTTGCTTCTCTTTCTTGCAATATCAAATTCAATAAGGTAATATTAAAAAAATAATAAAATATTCATTTTTCTTAAGATAAGCTAAAATTATTCTTAGAAATCAAAATAAGGTGTTGACCATCTTCTAAATTCAGTCATTTGGACCACAATATTCTTTAACCATTTAAAGGCTTTAATTTTATTTTTTTTTTGTTGCAAGATTTACTTACATACCACTTAATGCCAATGTATTTACACAATTTAATTTCCAAACTTCAATTTTACATATATGTGAATTTATTTATGTATAAAAAATATATATATTTCACATTTCAAAAGTTAAAATAGTTATATATTTTGATGTGCTATGAAAAATTTTAGTAGTAAAAATATGAGAGATGAAGTTTAGATATCAGATATGTAAATACATAAGAATTAGGTGGTATGTTTAAGTTAGTACATATATTCATTTTCTTAAGGAGGACCGAGACTTGAAATGTGGAGAAAATATTTAGTCCGTGAATAGCATATATGACACCAAATAGTTGTGTGCTTGTAGGTCTGTCAAAAATGCTCATTGTTCATGAACAACTCGTTTTCGACTCGTTTGTTAAGTAAATGAGCCGAACTAGAACAATTTTTTAAGCTTGAATTATAAACAAGAAGAACAAGAACAACTCTTTGTATTGATTCATGTTCAGTTTTTTTTAACTTTAAATAAAAAAAATAACATATATATATTTTTTATATAATAATATATTATATATGTTTATATCTAAATTTAAATCATAACTGCTTGTGTGGTAATGTGATAATGTGTCTTCTTTTGCATTCATTTAGTTCAGGTTCTAATCCAACAATACATCTATTTTTTTATTTTATTTTAACGAGCCGAACATGAACAAAAATATTTTAATCGACATGAACACGAATACATTATTCACGAGCCAATTTCAAACATGTACCAATTTAAAACAAAAGCAACTTTGAACAAGCCGAACACGAGCTCTCTCAAGCCCTATTCAATTACAACCGTATGTGTATGATTCAGTGCAATTCATACCTATAACCGCACGTAATAAATTTTTCGGAAATCCAACCCAGCTTCAACCCATGTGCTACACTTCTAACTTCACGGAACGGCGGCTTTGTTTTCAGGTCAATGCACTTAAAAATAAACTATAGCTGTGGAATCTCAAAGAAAACATTCTGCTGTCTAGTTTTTTAATCTTTGACGTCTTCAAGACTTGATATAATTACACGGCTAATTTATATCTCGGCTCTAGCTTCAAAATTAAAAAAAAACTCATCAGCTATCATCAAGAGTACAATATTACTGAGAGGAAAAGTCACCGCAATTCTTTCTGTTTTTCAAAGTTGAGGGTTGGTGAATCTGCCATTTAATTGGTTGGTGGAATAGAGATGACCGTAGCTATCGTTCGAAATTCAAAGTCATACAATATCGGTCCGTAAGTAATTCTGAATTGGAGGTTTATTGTGATGGATAAACCACCGCGCATCTGCTGCTTCTTTTTTTTTTTAAGGAAATATTATAAAGGGAGTGTAGATGTAATTGACAATATTATTATATAATGTTATAAAATATATATATGATAGTGTAAAATATTATTATACAAAAAAGTCCGATGCATATAGACTCTACACATAATATATATATATACAGGTTGGAAACCAACCATCCATTAATTCTGTTTCTTAATTAATTTGCGCAAATTTGTAGGTTTATATCGCTGTAAGTATATAGTTTAAGAAAATAAAGAGAAAAGTATCGAATAGTTTTCCCAATATAATCAATAGACTAACAAGCCTGGATTCAAAAAGAGCTTGGCTTGTATGTTGCATGCAAACAACCGGTATGGTTAAATATTTAATTAGGCATGCCTAGAGTATTGGGAAATTTACATACATGCCGTACAGTTCTTTATATATTTACACGTATAGTACCTGAAGGTTGATCTTACACTTCTAACATTTCAATGCCATAAATTTGTGTAAAGAGATGTTTTTCCTTTTAAAAGGTTAGTAAATGTGGTTTTTTTATTATGTTAAAGATTTGAGTCTTATAAATATACATAAGAATTGATGAGGTATTCTTGTTGTTAGAAGCTTTCATACACTCCTGTTGAGTATGAGTCTATTTGCATGCCAACACCAGACAACAGTGGAAGGGGGAGCAAAAAATCAACGCCCCTACACCTACACCTTACATGGGGTGCCCACTGCCCAGGTGCAGGGGTGCATTAGCAAATTGGTGTGTTTCTTGAGGTGTGGTTTTGATTGTGATTTGATCAAATCCCTAGTATTTATCCCAACAAGTGGTACTAGAGCAAGATTTTCTGAAGACTTTTGATTTGAGTAGGAGCAAAGACAAATTAAGAGGTATAAGGTGGAGAAATTCAACGGTTAAAACTTTGCATTATGAAAGATGCAAGTAGAAGATTTTTTGTATCAATAGAAATTGTATTTGTAACTAAAAGAAATAACCAAAAAGCTTAAATTGATGACTTTTTGCTAATAAGAAGTGCTTGATCAAACAACTATAGGTTTGATCCATCCCTCACTTTCATCATTTTGTTGATTTCAAAAAAATGAAAGAAAAAATTATGATGGATCTTATGACGACACTGACAATGATGTATAAAAAAATTTAGTTACAAAAAAAGATTTTTTTTAAGAAGAGAATATTCTGCATGAAGATGGTGAGAGTGAGTTTAGTGGTTGAATTTTTGAATTATTTTAATACTGTGACAAGATAATTGTGTTATGTGGGCATCAAGTTGGATGATGAGGTAAGAGCAATATTAATTCTATCTTCATTAATAGATAGTTAGAATGGACAGATCACAATGGTAAGCAACTCTTCAGGTAATATGAAGTCAAATTTTGATGACATTGTGGGGTTACTGCTGAATGAAAAAGTTTGCAAGACAACAACGAATGTCAAATCTTCAAGTTTTGCATTAAATATTGAGAATAGAGGAATGAATCTGAACAAGAATATTGGTAGTGTCAGATTCAAATTTAGAAGAGAAAAGTCCGCATCAAGAAAAGAAATTGATAGAGGTGAATGCTTAAACTGTGGAAAGAATTGCTATTTCAAGAGGAACTGCAAAGGTCCAAGCAGGCCAGTGGTGCAGGCTAAGATAGTAATCTCTCTTCAAATGTCTTCACAGTAAAAATCTAATGTGACTCTCTGGTTTTATCCCTGATCAATATTGAATCTTGGATAGTAAATTCAGTTGCCGCTTTTTAAGCTTGCCCTAACAAAGAGGCTTAAAAACTATACTCATAGTGATTTAAAGAAGATTTATTTTGGAGATAAAAAGTGAGCTTTCCTATAAAAAATGGTGATATTGATATCAGGTTATCAAATGGAAGAGTCTGGAATCATAGTGAATTTAGAAATGTTCTAAATCTAAAAAGGAATTTGATCTCGGTGAGTTAGTTGACAAAGACAGAGGATGTGACTACTTTCACATGTGATTGATGGAAGATGGCTAGAGGGCAATGATGATGTCTCAGGATAACATCGAAGACACCTTTTACTTGATAATTGAAATGGTAGAATCAACTGATGTGGTTTGAACCAAGGTTGATACAGGTCTTTAACACCACAGTCTTAATCATATGAGCGAGAAAGATATGAAGACCATAATTTCTAAGAATAAACTTTAGGGTTTGAAGTTTATAGAGCCAAATTTCTGTAAGATTGTGTATATACCAAGTATAATGAAATTTCATTCTTTAAAGGTGGGTCAATGGTGAAGCCCATAAGCTGGAGTTAGTGCATGCTAACATATGGGATCCAAATCTAATTTAGTCCATTAGAGGTTCTCACTGCCTTATCACTTTCATTGATGATCACACCAAAAATTTTGAGTTTATTACTTAAAGCATAAATCTGATTTATTTAGAGTGTTTAAGAAGCGCAAGGTCATGAAAGAGAATGAGACGGGCTTGAGGCTAAAGTATCTTAGATCATATAATGACGGTGAGTATCATGATCATAATTTCAAGAGTTACAACACTTCAGAAGTGATCGGACATGAGTTCACTGATCTAAGGAAACTACAACACGCCAACATGCACACACCCTCACTTGCTGCACCCATGCTCAATCACCCGCTTGCCCATGCACGTGTTTATGCCCACATGCCACTATGCACGTTTGCATGCACTCTTATGTCCTCATATGCATCGTGTGTATACTCTTCTTCCAATAAATGTATGAATTTTTAGAATATCTAAATTTAAGATTGAGATTTTTTCGATAACTTATATTTTCGGATGACAAACAATGTCATCCAATTATATTTTGTAATCTGAAATATAAAGCAAATAATGTTTCATCAATAAATTTATCATTAGACACAAATCTCCATATATTTTTAGTAAGAATTTTTCCTAAATCAATTTTAGGATCATATGGGCCTCAAATTTAACAAGTATATAATTAAACTAAGCATTTCGACATGTTGAATCCAACGATGCTAAAAGTGATCAATCTGCGTCCAAATAAGCCCAAATCAAATACTTTGAGTATTTTCAAAGACTTTGGTGTGTTAATTGGAAGGTTAAATGATCTTAAATATTAACATACTTATAGTCAAATCAAGGGTCTCGATGAGAGGAACCAATGAGACTAAGATCATTTTATTCAAAGATTAAGACACTTATTAAATGATGTACATGTGATTAAGGGAATCATTGTGGATTGTCTGATTGAGTGTTTTGAAAGATTGGCCAATTTGAGCAAAATGCCCTTCTAAAAAACTATAAATGTACAACAACTTCACTTGAGGTGGGAGGGAGGGAAGAGTGAGCTGACTAGTAATGTTAACTCTTGAAGTTTCGATAGTTGCCATCGATCACCAAAGCTTGTTTCCAACCTCTAAAGTTCATCGTTGGCCATCAAAGGTCACCGTCGACCACTACCAATAATTGTTATGACCAACTATAGTATTTGTAGCCAACTGTTACTATTGTAGTTACTAATTACAACTCTTATAGCCCAATAATGGTTGTTGTAGTTAAACTACTATTATAAAACATTGATCCCATCTTTCATAATTCAAGAAAAAACTGGACTTATGTACTTTCAATTTTTAGTTGATTACTTTGATCGGGCAAGACTCCATGATTTTTTCACATAAAAAAGTTTGGTTATTTCTTACATCTCTATTTGTGTGTTTGTTGATAAATAATACCACAACAAGTGGAACTTTAACTACTCAAATTTGATTAAAAACTTCAAGAAATTAATCCAATGAATATCATTTTAATATATTTCAAGTTGAAATGAAGATCCGGTCAAGATGTTTCCTATGACAGCAAGATTGTGTAATTTTGAAATAAAGGGCTTTTGATTCATTAGAATTTTGTCATGTTTATCTTTATTCAAAGAAATGAACATTGTAACACTAAGATTCTAGCATATCATCGCTATTTTATAAAATTCTATTCATAAGCAGTCATGTTTCTATGCATTTGAGCATGATTATAATATGAAAATTAAAAGAATTAATTGCAGAGAATTCTTGCATATTGACCATATTTAAAACATTAGCTAGCTGTACCTAATTTTTTTGTTTGCTTAAAAGCTCAACTTTGTCTTCCTAATTACTCAGCCCATCCACCCTCCTTTCATAAGAATAATTAGGTAAAATGTCTCATGAATCAAGTTGAGCTGGGATCAACGCAAAATCAGCTAAAAAAAACATTTGATTTAAAATTTTGACTTGTTGTTCGACTCATTTATTTCAATCCGATCTTGGCACGAGCCAAAATTTGATTTAATTTTTGAATGACTAATGATTTTCAAGCAAAATTTGTTAAATTCATAGCGCTAACATCACCAGGGTTGTTAATGATCAAATTTCGAGCAGAGTTGGGGTGGGCTTGAAATTGACTTGAAAAAAACTCAATCCAAAATTTTGACTTGTCTCTTGATTTGTTTAATTCGATTCAATCTTGATCCAAGCCAAAATTAAATTCAGTTTTCAAACCATTAGCAATCTTATAGCTAATTTCACTTTCCTAGTTTTAAGCAAGCAATAATTGGGAACAATTAGCTACTGTTTTAAATATGTTCAAAATGCTAGAATTTTCTATAATTAAAACTCTTTCCATACTATGATTTTGCCGACATGGATAGAAACGTGACTATTTATATATATATATATATATAATATATTTATATTTTTTCTTTATGCCAATTAATTTTTAAATATTTATAAATCTAATATCTAAACTTTTATATTTACATTTATAAATCAGATTTTTAAATTTAATAAAAGATATTTCCATAATTAATTTTGTTTCAAAAGTAAAATATATTTTGTGGATTTATTTGTGATTATAAATATTATATATAAATACTAAAAACTGTTTCACAAGTACGATTTATGTATATATATAAAGTTAAAAACTGTTTGGACAAAATGTTTTGTAGCTTCAAAGGCACTAAATTTCATATACACATAACCCTAACCTAAGCACTTTTCTACCTGCTTTTCACACAATAAGAAAATAATTATTTCCAACTTATTTCATATTTCATTTGTGTTTGAATGTAATACAAAGCGTTAATTGTTATAGTATTGACAATATAAAGTACTAATAGTTCTCATATATACAATAAAAAAATGCATTCATAGCTATAAGAAGTTCTAGGTGAGAAGGGGGTATACAAAGACTGCTTGCGTCCCAAATTCTTTTTAGACAATTTAAGCCTATTTAACAAAGTTCTTTGTAGCTTCAAAAACCCTACATTCCATTTACATATAAACTCAACCCAAGGATAATTCTATCGTCTTCTCGTAATAAGAAGTATTGCATGAGAAAAATAAATATAAATAAACTGCACTGAGATTTAAATAAATTAATATGAAAACATATTATTCATACATTGCTAACAATAAAGTGCAAGACAAGATCTTGATGATACATGCAACATTTTAACATAACAAAAATAACTTAAAATATTTTCGGACAGTGTTTTGGTATGTAATCAATAATTCATAAAAAGCCACCGTAGCAATGAAATATTTCAACGTGGACGAAATAATTTTAAGAAATTTAGAAAATTACTAATTATAAAATGTTAAAAATTCTATAAGATCTATATAAGTTGTAGTTACACCAAACAGTCGTGGAACAAATTCAATATTCTTCTGCGTCGTCAGGTTTCCAAACTGTATATAGACTCATACAATATTAAAATTTTAATTGGTATTTACTTGAATATAATTAAAATTATTTCAATTATAACAACAAAGAAAAGAAGGGGGTGCAATATAAGGTGTTAATTGTTTTAGAGTATGTGATCAAAAAATGCATTCGTAGTTATAAGAACTTTCACCTGATGAGGGGGTATGAAGATTGCTTACATCCCAATCTCTCCTTAGAAAGTTTAAGCCTTTTTGACAAAGTTTTTTATAGCTTCAACTAAGGATAATTCTATTGTGTTCTCTTAATAAGAAATGTTCCACGATAAAAATAAACATAAATAAAATGCATTGAGCTTTAAATAAACTTCATATAAAACTAAAGTGTCTTAACATTGCTAACAATGATGTGCAGGACAAGATCCTGATGACACGAGTAACAATTCGAATAAACAAAAATAATTTATAATAGTTTCGGACGGTACTTCGATGTGTCATTAATAATTCAAATAAATTACAAACAAAATTTCAACATATCAGAAATAAATTAAAAAATTAAGAAATTTATGAATATTATAACGAAATGGTACAAAAACGTGTTCAAAAAATTAATAAAATTTTACCATATCTTATACAATTTAAAATGGTAACCTACATAATAACAAAATAGTACAAAAATATTAATGACGTGAATAAAAAAATACTAGAGGGGCACATATGTATCTATCTTACATATGCGCTCCCTAAGTGCTAATTTGATAATAAATAGAGTTCCTTTATATAATTTAGAATATATATATAGATATTATAACAAATATTTTAAAATAAATTTAATATTTTAAAGATACATTTATTTTATGTCTTTCAGGAAGTCCAAAAGCAAAACAATTTTCTCAACTACCCCTCGGCACCAAGAAGAAGCCCACCAACCCCCGGCTTGCCAACTCTTCGCAATTTATAACCGCCACTTCCCTTCCTGGTTTCTCCAGGGCTCTCTTCCTTCTCCTCACTAACTCCAGCCCCACGAGAAGGAAGAACACAAGAGTGTGATAGCGAGAGCAATGGCCCTAGCCTGCACCGCTTCCATCTCTACCAAATCCCTCCTCCAACCCCATTCAGACTCCGCCACCGCCTTCATCGGCGCCGCACCACATGCACGTTCCGTCATCTCTGGCAGCGGCCGTCCCCGTCCCATCAACGCCATACACGCTGCCGAACCCGCCAAGAACCCAACTGTCATCGAAAAGCCATCTCCAGCCGCCACCGTTCTGTCGCCGGAAAGGCCAGGGAAATGGACTCTTGACAGTTGGCAGTCAAAGAAGGCGCTACAGCTTCCGGAGTACCCCAACGAGGAGGATCTGGCTTCGGTACTCCACACGATCGAGAACTTCCCCCCGATCGTCTTCGCTGGAGAGGCCCGCAATCTAGAGGAACGACTCGGGGAAGCTGCCGTAGGCCGTGCATTCCTTCTCCAGGGCGGAGATTGCGCCGAGAGCTTCAAGGAGTTCAACGCCAACAACATCCGAGATACGTTCCGCGTTCTCCTCCAGATGAGCGCCGTCCTCATGTTCGGGGGCCAGATGCCGGTCATCAAGGTAACCAAAAACTCTGGATCTATTTCCTGATATATGAAGGCTGCATTGTCCAATTCAGCTGGATTCAGCGATTTAGCATTGATGTTTATAGGTGGGGAGAATGGCCGGGCAATTTGCGAAGCCGAGGTCGGAAAACTTTGAGGAGAAGGATGGCGTCAAACTACCGAGCTACAGAGGAGATAACATCAATGGCGATGCCTTCGATGAGAAGTCGAGGATTCCGGATCCGCACAGGATGATCAGAGCTTACTGCCAGGCAGCTGCCACGCTGAACTTACTCCGCGCTTTTGCAACCGGAGGCTACGCCGCTATGCAGAGAATAACGCAGTGGAACCTCGATTTCACCGAGCACAGCGAGCAGGGAGACAGGTATGCCACCTTACTTCTGCTTCGCCTTCTTTTGCTCAATCTCATTCGTCCTCAGATCTGTACTTGGTAATCACAACTATTCACAAGGAAGTTATAGCTTCTTTAGAGTTCATTTTAGAAACAAAATTATTGTAGATTTCTTACCTGGTTAATCGACAAGAATTTTCATTACGTAAGGCCTACTAATTTGATAGAAATTCACTACAAATTAACAATATTGCATCCAATTGAGGAAATCAACCTGCTCTAATTTGTTATGCGGATTATTCATTTACGAATTAAACCGATCCTTTCCTATGACTGCTCACCTGTTGAGAAAAATAAAACCACAAATAAGGAGCAATCCGATTGAACTCTTACAAACGCACAGTAACTCTTAATTGGTCTTTACGTTTAAGCAGGTAGTTAAAGTGTTTGTCATTTTCCCCTTCAAAAAACTACAGGTATAGGGAGTTGGCCCATCGGGTGGATGAGGCTCTCGGCTTCATGTCGGCTGCAGGGCTTACGGTGGATCACCCCATCATGACCACGACAGAGTTTTGGACCTCCCACGAGTGCCTTCTTCTTCCTTACGAGCAGTCACTCACCCGCAAGGACTCCACCTCCGGCCTGTACTACGACTGCTCCGCTCACATGCTCTGGGTCGGCGAGCGTACTCGCCAGCTCGATGGTGCCCACGTGGAGTTCCTCCGTGGTATTGCTAATCCTCTTGGCATTAAGGTGAGGAAAAAGCTTTAGGAGATGAAACTAGTTAAAATTATGTAGAAAAACAACTTTGTGATTCTCTGTTTGGTTTGTTTGATTCAGGTGAGTGATAAGATGGACCCGAATCAGCTAGTGAAGTTGATTGAGATCCTGAACCCAGAAAACAAGCCAGGGAGGATAACTATAATTACAAGGATGGGAGCTGAGAACATGAGGGTCAAGCTGCCTCATCTTATCAGAGCCGTCCGCAGCGCGGGGCAGATTGTCACTTGGGTCAGCGACCCTATGCATGGAAACACAATCAAGGCTCCCTGCGGTCTCAAGACTCGCCCATTTGACGCTATTCTGGTACATTCCAGTGATCCCACAGCATTAATCTCTATGTGATGTTTCTCCTATATTTATTTCGAATTGATGGGTTTGCTTGAATACACTTTAATTGTTATCAGGCGGAGGTCCGAGCATTCTTCGACGTCCATGAGCAGGAAGGTAGCCACCCAGGCGGAGTGCACCTGGAGATGACGGGGCAGAATGTTACGGAGTGCATCGGTGGATCGCGCACCGTTACCTTTGACGACCTCAGCTCTCGCTACCACACACACTGCGACCCTCGGCTCAATGCCTCGCAATCACTGGAGCTGGCATTCATCATCGCCGAGCGTCTCAGGAAGCGCAGGATTGTCAACAGACGCCCGCGGCTTGATTCCCTGCCTTCCATGGGACTCTCAATTCTGTGAGCAATTTAAGTGGTTTACTCATTTATCTCTTGTAAGATTCTGGATGTACTCGTGTATTTTAATGCTATGGTTGATTTTCATTTACTTAAACGTGTATCTGTATCTGTGAGCGTGGATCAATTTGGTCTGGATTCTGAGATTAGAATGAACAGGGTTTGAATTAATTTCGCTGTTCTGAAGAAGCAAGTTCTAACATCCTGAGTGATGTATTATTCTGTTAAAACTCAGAATAATGTGGTAGAATACACATCTTTTCATTGATATGAACGGGGTTATAAATAACCCTTACAATATTCTTGTAATAGGAAAAATAATAAAATGTAAATGATATGAAAGGAAGTGTATAACACTTAATATCTCCAATAATTAATTCGCATTAATTGTTAGGAGATATAGAAAATAAGGTAAAATAGGAAAATAAATATCTCATTAATTCTAAGAAAATAATTTATTTATAAGAATAAATTATTTCTTAACATAACTCTAATTCTAAGGAAATAATTTATTTATAAGAATAAATTATTTCCTATCATAACTCCTAACATATCCTTCATTGATGATTTTGACTATGCTTTAGGCTGTTCAAAGACAAATTTCGTTGAGGAAATTGTACCTGGAATTACTTTATGATTGGGTCTTGTTTTCATTGAATGCATGTAAGATTGGGACAAAATGATAAGTTCAGTGGTTTATAAAAATATATATTTTTGTGGAAGATTTGCAGACATATCACTCAGTTTCTATGTATTTACATATCCAATGCCTAGAATTCACTTTTTACATGCAGCCACCTTAGGCGTATCTCACTATGTATTTACCTTAGGTGATATTTTTTATTTACGTGAATGATTTTAGTGGTATAAACATAAAAAGTAAAATTTAGGTGTTAGATATGTAAACATATGGGTGGAATCAGCATTTTTTTTTGGGAGGGGGAAAATTAATTTTATACAAATAAAAATAAAATCAATAATACATAATTTGAAACTCAAAGGGATTTTAGTTGTTATATGGTCTAGATCTTCATATGATTTCGTGAAAGTTGAAGTAATAATAATAAAAATAAAATCTTTTTTTTAATGCTCTGCTGGGAAAAAAAAACAAAAAACAAAAACAAAACAAAAATTAATTAAAAAAGAAATAATGAGCACATAGATATTATGACAACGAAGTTTAGATCATAGGCCAAAAGCATATTAGCGCCTTTAGAAAATCAAATTTGAACCGGCATGAAACATTTTGAACTTTGAACACTTGAAAGATTCTTCAACAAAGTAAAAGAGTCATTCAAAGAAATTAAAAGTGAAACTCCATTTC
>NEWO01000108.1:267901-280732 GCA_003013225.1 Phalaenopsis aphrodite | reverse complement strand
TTATGTACATTAGAATAGTCTAAGAGATAGAATATTATATTGTAATCTAGAAGCTTCTCTTGGACTTTGTATAGTCCCACATTGGCTAGATGAAAGGCCAAAGGCATGGAGGAGGCTATAAATAGGAACTCCTTCCCTCATTTGTAATTACCCAAGCATTGAATCAAAGCATTCTAGTATTCAATTGCAAATTATTCCTTTCTCTTTATTCTTCTTCTTAAGAGTGCTTGGGGCTCCTAAGTCCAGTGTTGTGAGTGATTAGGCTGATTTAGTGCTAAGAAAGAGCGCTAAAGCCGCACGGGTGACTTGACAAAAGTTAGTCCGTGACACCCTATGCTTGTCAACGAAGCACACTAGCTTGAAAACTTTCCGCAGCCTGTGGTTGGGTAAATCGGCGTGAGTGTTTTGAGTTCAGTCCTGAAAGCTCTAAAAATTAAAAATAAAGTTTCTAGATTAATTGTGAGCTATTTTGATTTATTAAACTCCCATAAATTATTATATATCCTCAAATTCATATGTTTAATAACCATGCTCTACTTAGAAAAATTAAACAAGAAGCTCTAGATGAGATTTTATACAAAACTAAACGAGCTACTTGATTAATCAAGGCCAAATTCGAGCTTGAACAAAAACAAATTTAATGAATCGTGCTCAAATGATATTTTAAATGCATGAAACTAGCTTGAGTGGAGAGTTTCTCCTTCTTAGTTCGGTTTGTTTATAGCCCTATCAACACGAGGGAGGATTAGGGTCATTGTGGTTGAAGAGATTTTTGAGAAGAGGGGTCAGAACATGTCTGTAATTGAGCATACATGTAGATGTGAGTTCATTGATGTTGTTAGTTTGGTGTAGAAAAAATCTTTGATAGATGGGTTGGACTTGAAGTACAAGAAACTGAGATATGGAATCGAGAAGTTTGAGTTTGAACTAATTGTTAAGACTATGAATTAGAGTTTGGATGGCCAAATTAAAATTACATGTAATGAGGATGTCATTGACGTAAACAAGAAAGTATATCCAAGTATCTTGATGATGATAAATGAGTAAAATAGGGTCAGATTTGCTTATGATGAATTGTTGAGAGGAGAAATTGGCAAAAAAGGGAACACCACTGGCGAGGGGCTTGTTTAAATCCAAAGATGGCCTTGTGAAGTTGACAAATATGGTGAGGGAATTGGGTGTAGACAAATTCAAGAGGTGGTTTCATGTAAACAAGTTCATCAAGCTTTCCATGAAGGAAGACATTGGAAATTTCTAATTGCTGAATTTGTCATCCTTAACGTGCGATAAGGGCAAAGAGAATCTTAGTAGTGGGGAATTTAGCCACGGTGCTAAAGGTTTCGGTGTAGTTGATTCCATGATATATATTCTTCCAAGAAATTTTGGTTTTATCTTGATGAGTATAATTTGATTATGCTTCGGCAAGTTAAAAGAAAATAATGGTAGAAATATATAAATTTGCTCATAGAATTAAGATTTTGAAGTTTGGTTCAATTCTAGGAGAAAATATTACATCCGGACTCCGAAGTCCGTGTGCAATATTTTTTTCCAATTCTAGCTCCTAAGATGGTTTGAATGAAATTTATTTCTGTGGTGGGCGTTTGAAATATATTAGCTTAGAAGGTATAAGTGTAAAATCATTAAATAATCTTAAGACAATGATTTTAACTACTTTTATAAGTGATTCTTAATATTTGTTCTTCCAAATTCATTCTTTTTGATATATTTATTAAACCATCTTAAATTCATAGAATTAAATTCAAGCAAAAACTCGATCGGTCAAACAAATTCAAGTTCAAATTAGGGATAGCTCAATCTCAATTCGGCTCGTTTGTATGCTCCATTATATGCTGGTATGATCTTTTTCTGCTTAGAACATGTGCTATCTTATTGTTGAACTTTGACTATGTAAGACATAAATTGCATGCACAAGCAGCATGAATGTTGTGTGCTTGCTGAGGATGATTATAATATGGCATCTTAAGGTGCTGAGTTTAGTTGCATGATATTCACATTTGCAAATGTTGGAACAAAAAAAAAAAAAAGCTAATTAAAAGATGTTTATTTTTCTTTTGTCCTAGAAGAATAGAAAATAAAAAAAAAAATTAGGTATGACTCATATACCAGATAAAGGGACAGATGCTGGAGCGTAACAGAGCGAGCCAGTGGAGCGAAGCGAAAGCCTCTGTCCAATCGGGGGAGTTTCGTTATATGGTTTGGGGGTGCAGGGGCAACTCCCCTGCTGTACGGTACAGAGGTAATTTTGTAATTGCATATTGTACGTCATTGTTAAATATATGTCTTGTTTGTAACCCTAAAACTATTTTGTATTCTGTATGTTTTTCTAAAATTGAAAGAAAGTCGCCGCTCTATTCCTGAAGACGTAATCTCATTGGATTTGTGTCAATTCATGTTTCTCTTCGCCCTAATTCCTCAACAAAAATATTATTTTCATTAAAACTTATATAAATGCTGAATTGCAATTTTAATTAAAAGTTAATCAATTTCAGGATTGAATAATAATAATAAAATTTTTTTATGAACTAAATCAATTTGCCTCTTTATTATTATTATTTTTAATTGCAAACATAGAAAAATGGGTATTATTGGATTTGTTTTGGATGCAGCTCATATTTAGAACAATCGGGTAATTGTATAATTTCTCTCTACCAAATTATAAACCAAATCTTCGGTAGAAAGGGTCAGTAAGGGACGGGAAGTTGTTCAAAAAACCTTAAGTTTTCCCCGGAAAAATTATTATTTAAAGAGAAACAAGGAAAAATAAAATAAAATAAATAAGGCAATGCAAACGTCATCGCTTGGCATTAACGACAGAGAATATATATTTTTTTCTTCTGAAATGGCAAGGTGTTCGACTATTAATAGAATTAGTATAATATAATGCACAGAAAACCTTCCAATCACACAGCTGCAGCCAGCAACAAAAAATAAATTTTAATAATTGGATGTACAAGATTTTGGCAACCTAAATTAGTAGTAATGATTTATTATATTTTGATTAAGATTGCTGCTTTTAATGGGGCTATTAATCCACATTCAAATTAAATTCATTAATTATTAGATATTGTGATGATCGATAAAGGGTGGCAAAAAAAAAAAAAAAAAAGGGATGGTATTTATTTAAATTTTAAATTTGTCTTATATATTTAAAAATTATTATAAATTTGATTGCTAAACTAAAAAAAATAGTTAATATTGAACCGTTATTAAGTATTTAAATTTATGAGAGAAAGATTACAGAGTATATTATATGATAATATGAAAATGTTAAGGAGACCTAAAAATTTAGGATTGATAAGCGCAACTCTTCTAATCACCCAATGATTCCATCATTATTTGTGACCCAAAATTTATTTGATGTGCTATGCGAAAACTATAACAATAAAACATAAAAGATTTACATAGGGAGATTTCACCAGAATTTGGGAAAAAAGTACAAGAAAAAGCCTCGGGTTACAGCTTCCAGACTCTCACCGTATCTCTCATTTATAGATAAGGACTAAGACGTATAAGTAAATAAAATCCAAAGACAAAATTGCCCTTGATTTAAAATAAGTAATAAATACAACAATTTTCACATCTTCTTTTACTTCTAGATAAGTGAGAGATAAACGAATGAGCTCCAAACTCAAATTCTGCTGCACCAAGATGGTTGGCTACGACTCCCCTCCCTAAAAGATCAAGCTTCGCGTAGTTCTTCAAAATGTTTAACTGGGCAATCAGTCTTCAGCTCAGATGTTTACCAAACTCCTACAGTATGTGAACTTCTGGATTTGTAATACATTCCAAAACATGTCTGCTGAATTCTTCTTCGCATCTATCTTCTTCAACAGAACATTGTTGTCATCAATTACAACTTGAATAACCTCACACAAATGTACTTGGTACGAGTATGATGAACTAAAATTGTGGCAAAAAATATTGCACTACGACTGTCGCAGAACACCATGAGAGAATCCCGATCAACCCCAAGTCATCCAATAAGCCCAGGATCCATATTGCTTCCTTCATCGTCTTCGCGACTGTCATGTACTCAGTCTCTGTAGTAGACAAAACCACAACATACTAAACAACCAACCTCCAATTGACTTGACCTCCTACCATATTTGTTATCTTATTTATGCATAAAAATATATTTTTTTGATGTCATAAGAAGTAAAAAGGTAAAAATTAAAGTTAAGGACTTATATATATGTAAATACATAAGAGTTAGATGGTACAGATGTAATCCTCTTTTATTTTTTTAAATTTGTCTTTCTATCCCATTTATTTTATAATATTAAGTGGAATAGATGGTGAAATGCTATGAAAAAGAAATTATTATTATTATTATTGCTATTGTTATTATTATTATGATTATTAAAATTTAATAACTAAATTAAATTTAATTAATATTAATTTAAATAATTTTGGACAAATTAATGAAATTTAAATCGAATGATCAAGTTAATTTTTTTTCTTTCAGTTTTATGTAGTTTATTTAAAATGAAGAAAAAAATAATATGAATTCTGATTAATATAATTAATTTTAATTATTAATTAAAAATACCATTGGTTCTTTATAAAAACGCCCACTTGCTATGATAAAAAAAGGGTTAAAAATTTGGGAAAGCTGTTTAAAAAAAGGCCGCACAGAATAAAAGAAATGAATAAAATACTATTTGACGCTCCGCGGCTACTGGAACTATTAATCAATTTTTGTACATAGAATGCCAAAAAATCTAGTTTAATTTTCGCGTGCGCTGCATTCTAAAATTTGGCCTTTTTTTTTTGTCTTTAAGATTATTCAAAATAATTAAAATTCATTCTGAGCATTCATAAAACTATTTTTTTTTTGCTTTTTTTTGCCTTTATTATGTTATCTGAGGTGGCCATTATCTGATACTATCTCGATCTCCGCCGTCTTTTTCTAATACATGAAAACAAACAGCATCGGTTTATCATCCCCATAAATAAAGAACAAAGAGTTGCTTATGATGTATAGCTAAAATTTTCTCGATATAACGCACTCAACTTAAATCTAATTGAGCCTAAACATGCAACTAGTCCTAATAGATAGATCTATACGGTTAATCATACGTGAATTTGAATTTTCTTTTACAAAGCTACAAACCAAGAGCAAATTGAAGAGTTTTTGACTATTACCATAGCTCAAGAGGTTTACCCTCAGTTGGGTTGGCAAAGAGCTTCGCCTTTAATAATGTGCACCTCCTCCAAGGTTTAATTTGAATTGAAATCGGGTCCTAGTATGTTGTAGACATAATGGAAGTTCAGGATGGTGTTGGGATAGGCTAAGAGGTGCAGGATAGAAGAGATTTGATTGACAAGGTGGTTTTGACCCTATGTGAAGCTTTTGGGATGGTTTTTTTATTTTTTAAGTTTTGAAGAGTTTGATGGGTGCTTGTGAAAAGTCATTGTTTTGCTTGGTGAAATTAGGGCTGTGAGGTGGTGGGAAGAGCTTAAGGATGAAGGGAATGGAGTTGTGACGTCTGTGGCTTTAGTTTGGAGGCAAAAGTGAGGGGTTTTTTTTTTTTTTGTGGAGTTGGGAGGCTTGGATCACTTGGAGTGTTCTCAGGCTGAGGCCTTTTTTGGCCATTGAAAGCCATGAGAGCTCTGGCATTTTTTGGGGATGTTGTGAAGATCCTTTGAGGAGTCTAGTAGAGCTTGGGAAGAGCTCTAGGGCAGGGGAAGGGAACTTCCCGTCTTCTGAGTATTTGGGTAAAGAGGCTCCAATGGCCATGGATTTGTCATGGGAGGAGCGCAAGGCTACTGGGGAGGGCTTGGTTTAGGTGGCTAAGTCCAAGATTAGTTTGGTCTTGTTCTTTCATGAAGTGATTTAGGTTTTGGTTGACCTCGGTGACACTTGTTAATTCTTTGGATTATAGCTTTGTGTTTTTGTGTTCTTCATTGATTTATTTAATTCTAATTTATTTTGTTTCTTAGTGAGTTAGCAAGTCTCGTTAAATGTGTTATAGTGTCGTGGCTTGGTTTTAGAGTTTTAAGGTTCAGTTTAGTTCTTGGGTCATTGACTTTGGGATTCGGCTTTAGGTTTAATTTTGGGCTTTTAAGATTTAAGTTCTAATCAGTTTGTCTATGTTAATTATTTTTATCAATTTTTAGGTACAATATCACATGAGAGGGATATGATGGAGTATGCCTTAACTAGCAATTATACTTGTTTCTTAGATTTCCATGAGATAGAGCTTCAATCATAATACAAATTGTAAATACTAGTGCATGTGTAATTATCTTTATTATAGGAACTTCCACATATGGAATTCAAAAATTTATTCTGAATTTAAAATTATCATATTTAACTAGATCTTCATACATTTTGAGATATTTTTCACAGAGGGGTATGCAAAATTCAAAAAACACAAACTACTATCATAAATTTTTTATTCTCTTTTTGTGCATATTAGATGTATATGATTCTAATACTTCAATGGATATGGATGCCTACTTCGAGGATTGTGAGTACTCAAAACTGTAAAAAAACTAATTCTTTTTTTGAGTGATTTCTATCATTATACATACTTCAATGTAAACAGCCTCTCATTATAAAAGCATGATAGAAATTTTGTCAAGTGAGTTAAATGACATTTTTTAGGCATGAATTTAATCTTGCTAAAATTAATTTGGGTCTTGAACTCTCGATTATACTAAAATTTTTCGGTTTAGTTTGAATTATTTGCTTTTATTTTGTTTGAAGGCTTTGTTCATTTTTAAATATGCTCTAAATTATGATTGATTTTGAATCAAATTGACCGCTAATTGCTAATATTATTATTATAATAAATACTTTTCAGCCTAGTTGAAAGCACTCATGAGTTTCATGGGCAGGGGTTGCATAATTGCTTTGGCACAACAAGTGCTAAACACATCATTAGCTTCCTCACACCATTGCAGTTTGCACAAGCCTCTTACTGTCGTGGAACGAAATGATGCGTCCTTATTTGTTCCGGACAAAAAAATCTTATTTACATTTTAGATTTCATTTTTGTATGTTTTTTTATCTAATTATTTTTTATAAATAATTTTTATTTGCTAGCAAAAAGATGTAAAAAAAAATCATTATTTATTAATACATAGTCTCCAGAAAGTGTGTGCAAACTAAGTACGATTTTATTAGTTTATCCATTCGTGTAGCCAAACACCTCAAGTCATCAACAAATACAAAATTTTATTTCATAAGAAAAACACATATAAACCAATCAACAGCATTTAAGAAACTAAAAAATTAATCAATACTCCTCATAAAGTATAAGAAGATATAGTTATTCACTTTTCAAAAGTATGACAAATATGATAAAAGCATCCAAAGATTGTAATACAATTCTCCTCCATGCGACGATAAAAAAAGGATACTACTACTCTTTCAACTCGACAATCTGAACATTTTCAAGTTATATAAATATGCATAAATAGCTTTTGAAATGTAGATAGAAAAACTTCAACCTTATCATCTCTTTACTAAGCTTCGTGTAACACACCGTCTCCAATATTCTTATACAGAGTTGATGATGGGACTTTCTGTGATCCGCCTTTGTTTGACTGGCATCCGACCCTTGACTTTCAACTCCTTAATTCTAACTGTTGCCCAAAACAAGAATCTATAAATAAAAGCCATCCCAAACAAGATAAAAAGATCAACCCACTTTGAATAACTAGTTGGCATGTGCCAATAATCTCTCACAATCTCAACTCCAGAAAGTGTTGAATTGCCGGTGTTAGAGTTGTCACTACTCGGAAAGGTAAGCCCTATGAACTCATTCTTGAAGAGTCCTTGAATTGCATATCTATGAAAGGAAATATAGTAAGTTGGATATAACCACACTGCCTTTGGCATGTCGTTCGACAATCGAAAAAAACCACATGCGAGCATCATCCACCCTTGGATGCCAGCGCCGGTGATGATGCCCATGAGAAAGTTTGGGACGATGGTTGCTATTATCATCATGAGGCTTTCAACGAGGAGGAAGCTTGAGTATATGATGAGGCAGAAAAAAATGAAGTGTTGGGTAGTTCTGTGGAGATCGGGCGGGAAGTATGCAATTGTGGAAGAGATGATGGTGATTAAGAGTAGAAAAGGCATTGAAGAGAGGGAGTTTGAAATGGTGAATGCAGCAGCACCGTAGTGTCCATTAAGCTGCTCTCTATAAAAAATCTACAAAATTGAAAAATAGTTAGAAGGCCGAATTAATAAATGAGTTTCATGACTTTATAAAGGGCTTTTTTACATTGCCTACCCAAAACTAAAACAATATCTTGATGAGTAAACAACCATATTTTTTATTTTAATGAATTTTGTTAACATATAAATAAAAAAAATGACAGGGTAATAAAGTTTCTTCACAATATCTATTACCACTTAACAGTCAGCCATGTAGATAAGATTGAGTTTTGAATTTCGTAAGTGAATTTGTAACTCAACACTCAATTTTTTAATAGAAGATAAATATTAATTAGGTGGTTGTATTAATCTGAATGGAGATTATAACATCAACACTTAATACATCAAAAATCTTTTTGGAAATTTGCTTTGGCCAAATGACGCAACCTTGCATAAATAAAAAAATTAATCAGAAAAAAATTTGACTGACCTTAAGATCTTCCACAAAAGAAGGGAATCCACCTATGGCCATGAAAGTGAAATACACAGCTACGTACGTCAACATTAGACCTCTTGTCTGAAATGTTAACACTATTTTAATATTAGATAAAGAAGATTGCAATATTTTAACTATTTTCATTCATACGTTATAGAACAAAGATGTGCACTCAATTTTTGCTCAAATAAAGTAACACAAATTATTTTTTGATTTCACTAATTAGGCAGACAATCAACACTCTCTCCCTAAAAAAATTTCTAAAATTCTCCCACTTCTTCACTAATCCACCTAAATAAAGTAGATTCTTTTTTTTATATATATACATTTATTTGAACATTGTTGAAGTACTCTATTAAATATTTTAAATATTCACTAATGAAATTTTTATTATATTAAATATAGGTTGACGTGCAAAACAATTAAATAGGATAATTTGGTAAAAAATCATTTGGACTACCTGAATTGATCTATAATCAGATCCAATATCATAGTAAAGTGTCCCCAAGGCAAGTCCAATTCCAATATAGATTGCCAGTCGAAACCAATAGTAGCCAGAATCTCTGAACATATTCACGAAAGATCTCTTTGTAAGCACTAAGCATTGAGTGATAAATCGAGCTTGTTCTTCTTTCTTCACCATATTTCCTTCCTACAAACATCATTCTAAAAAATCTTATCATTTTAATAATTGCTTCTAAAAATAAAAACATGAACAAGTTTGTAGCTTACCATGCTGCTTATCTGAGCTATTGTTCTCAGCACATCTTGGGAAATACTTGAAGATTTGTAAGCGTTTGTTAGAATATGAATGGCTTGTGTTGTATTCATTATGCTAACATAACCATCACTTTGCCCAATCACCTTTATGAAAGGAAAGCCAATTAAGAAGTATTAATTATCTTTGAATTTATTTGTGTGACTTGAAGAAAAATAGAAAAGTGAAGTATGCACTAACATCGAAGTCTTTGTTAATTGTTCGAAGAAAATGGTCAGAAGGGTTCCTCAGTTGTGGACATGGAAAGCCATTTGCTGCAAAGAACTACAACAAAATTGTAAACACCTTAGAAGCACAAAAATACATATTATTTTTAATTTAAATTAGCATTATGTATGACATAATTGAAGCTCTATATGATTATGTCTATATAGGGTTAGCATTTCTTTCTTTAAAAAAACAAGTACCTCTACAGTTGATGAAATAGGGCCAAAATAGATGGTCTTGCCAGAACACAAAAGACATAAATTGTCAAAGAGCTCGAACACTTCGGAGCTTGGTTGATGGATCGAGACAATGACCGTTCCACTATATTGTCGAGCTTGTTTTACAATTGTGCTCATAACATGATATGACGCGGCGCTGTCGAGCCCACTCGTGGGCTCATCAAGGAAGAGAAGCCTTGGGCGGGTCAAGATCTCTATGCAAATGCTGACCCTTCTCCTTTGCCCCCCGCTAATACCCTTTTTACCTCTTCCTCCAATTCTAGTGTTCATGGCATCTTTTAGTCCCATTTCCATTATTACCTTATCAGCTCTCCCCCTTTTTGAAGACTTTGACATTGTATCGGGTAGCAATAACTCTGCAGAGTAATAAATAGCCTCTCTGACCGTTAAGGTGGTCATTAGAACATCTTCTTGGGTTACATATGCCTGTAAGAATAATTTAAACTCAAATATTTAAGTGATTTCCATACTAATATTTTAATGCGATGCCACATCAGGATAAGTTATTTTCAATTCTAGTCATGAAGTCTAAGCTAAAAGGATACATTTTTTAATATGTGACTAAACAATAAAATTTATGTCATTTCTTATGAAATTGTGGCTAAAAGTAATTACTTCAGCTATTTTTTTCTTATTTTCTCAAGAAAAAAAGGTTATTATTATTTGTGTGACTTAAGATCCATCCTGTTTCCCTGATATATATTCTTCCCATAAATTCTGTTTTTATCCATTTGATTGTAATTTGTTTCTGCTTCAACTAGTTAAAGAAAATCATAGTAGAAATATATAAATTTGCTTATAGATCTAAGATTTTGATTTTTAATGTTTGATTCTGTAGGATCAGTAATTTTATAAAAATTGACTTGCCTAAAAATTATTGTATGATAATTTTGATCGAATATACTGTGTTATATGTAGAGGTGTGATTGGTTCAAGAAACCCCATGTACAGGTTTAGGCTGAAGCAATAAAAAAAAAAATAAATAAATAAATAAAGCGGATTTTGTGATGAGCTTCTTGAGTTAACAAGTCAAATTTGATCTCTCTCGGACTCAATTCTAGCTCCAAGAGGGCTTGATTGAAATATATTACTGCACAGTACATTTAAAATCTATTAGCATACAAAAGCTTAAGTGAAAAGTTTTTTAAAAATATTTAGAATATGTTTTTAATTAGTTATGCGAGTGATTGATAGTATTATTCCTCCAAATTTTCATTCATTTTGACAGATTTATTTCAGTGATAAGTAATTTTTCTTTTTGATAATAAATGACAAGCTTGTAAGCCGACAGTACATCTAAAATTATCTTGGATGCTATGTCACTACGGGAAAACTGTAAATTAGCGTTAGGAATATTTCCGACACAAAATTAGCGACCGAATAGCGTCTGTTAGCTCCGCTCCACTGTTCCAACTCCAGATGAATTGACACAGGCGAGTTGCTTCGAGCAGAACTCACTAGCTTCAAATATGACAGACGATAATCTCACTTATTGACTGACACTAATGAGGACGCAAGCACCCTAAAATAGGGCTACCGCGAACCATGGCTCTATTACATGTCATCGTATCATTCAGCTTCCTTGCAAGTTCTTCATTGTTTCCTAAGCCCATTTTAACATTAAATTAAAGTTAGATGCGAATCTCGACGCAAAATAATTTAGCAACGCCCATTTTAATTTAAGGAAAAAAAAACGACGCTATTTTGACGCTAATCTGAATCAACGTCGGAAATGACCCTATTAGGGTCAGAAATACTCGATACAAATAGGCCTTTTTTCCCATAGTGTGTGTTTGCTGAGGATGAATATATCATGGCAATCTTAGGGTGCTGAGTTTTGTTGCGGGTCATGTACGTTTGCTTATGTGGGTTTAAAAAATGAATTTAACTGAATAAACTTGCCCCTTTATTATTATTATTATTTTAATTGCAAACAAGGAAAATTCGGTATTATTGGATTTTGTTTATCATACGTCCAGCTCATATGTAGAAAGATGGGACAATTGTATAATTTCTCTCGACCGAATTATCAACGAAGTTCTTCGGAAGAAGGGGTCAGCAAGAGTCAGGAAGTAGTTGAGACAATCTTGTGGTATAAGCTTTCCCCCGAGAAATTATTATTTATAAAGACAGTACTGAAAATAAAATAAAATAAATAAGGCAGTGCATACGTCATCGCTTATCATTACAAAAATAGAAAAGTCCTTTTTTTTTTTTTTTTGAATGGCAAGTGTTCAAATATTGGTAAAATTAGTCACTGAAATCCTGATTCGAGAGAGAGAAGAAAAAATCTCCCAATCACTCAGTTCCTTTTAATTAGGTTTCTAGTCGACATTCAATGTAAATTCATTAATTATTAGAAAATGTGATGATGTGGCAAAATAAAAATTTAAGGGATGCCACTTATTTAAACTTAAAAAATTTATTATATTTTTAAAAATTGTTATAAATATGATTAATAAATTACAAAAAATCATTAATATTGAATCATTATTAAGTATTTAAATTTATGAGAGATAGGATTTCTTAGTAGTATATTATATGAATATATAAAAGAAGCCTCATAATATAGTAATGATGAGCGCCTCTTCTAATCATGTTTCCACTATTTTTTTTTTATTCAATTTTTTTGGGATGGGCTAAAAGATTGGTTTGGTAAGTGTGTTTATGAATAATAACATGATTAAACAGAACTAATTATATCCAATTGGACCCCAAGGAAAGGCCCGAATGTTAAAATAATACCTTACTATTTTATGATTGGGTTCTAATAGTAATTCTGTTAGAACAAGAAATCTTTTGATTATTTTAATATTTTTATAAACTCTGGAACTCTTTCTCATAGAAATTAAGGAAATGAGAATTTTACCGAGGTTCCATATGCCAGTGTTTGTGTTTGCCCATTAACAAGTATAACTCCTGATTTTGTCATGCGCGATGTTAGTCTTCCTGTTAGCAAAAGAAAAGGAATTTTTTG
>NEWO01000108.1:178168-219497 GCA_003013225.1 Phalaenopsis aphrodite | reverse complement strand
CTTCTATCTGCATCCTCCAATAACCAAAATCTGTGCCATCAAACTTCTCGATCCCTGAAACCTTCACTTCATCTTCAGCCATCATTCCTCCTCATATCCGGACAATTTTTTTATACCAGTTGTTGTGAATTATAATGATACACACCAGTTGATGTGGTATATATATAAATCAAACAGGAGAACGATCGACGAAGCAAAAAAATAGAACGAGAAAAATCACACAAAAGAAGAACACATAGATTTAAGTGGTTCGGCAAATTGTCTACGTTCACGGAGTTGCAGCGGAATTTACTACTTGAAAAATTTACACCAGTCGATCACATCGACTTACAAGAGGAATCTCTCACTTCGTTGCTCTCTCTTTCTCTCTCTCTACACTGAGATACACTGAAGAAAATTTATACCTAGATACACCAAAAAGAACAAACTTACAAGAAAAATAAACACAATTTATCTTCTGTCACAAGCCACCAAGAAGAAGCCAAGGGAAAATAATCTTCTTCTTTCTTCTTCCTTCACCGCAAGGAACTGCTTCTTGCATTTCTCTTCCTTCTATCCCAAGGAAACCTGAAGAACTCTTCCTCTATCCCAAGGAAGCCCGAAGAAGAACTCAAACTCATGACTTCTAAAACCAAAAGGAGAGCCGTGTGATATATTTTATCGCGAGAGAGGAGGCGGGGTTGGCTACGTTTTGCCAATAGAAGCATACTTCACTTCGCGATGGAGAAAGGCGGGAGCAGAAGCAGGTTCCAAACTCCAACAAAAACAAAATTAAACTCAATTTTATTTATGTGAACCAATTAGCACTAATCCACTTTCACTTTAAATTGATCCACTTACAACCTTAAAATTGACGTGACTTTTAAATTTTTGTAGTCAAAATCTATTTAAAAATAAATTCAGAGTAAAAAGATAAAAAAGTAACCAAACCATATATAAATTGAGAAAATAATCACATATTATTGTGGGTCATTAAATTCATTTGTAGTAAAGATAAGATGTTATGTTTTAATTTTTATTTGAAAATCCCACATATGGAGATAAAAGAAAATCATAATACTCAAGTTCTTACATCAAACCTCTTGAAAAAACTCAAGTATGGGGCCTGAGTCTATTGAAATATATCATTATGCTGGTGAAATCACAGAAATCTGTTTTTCTTTTTAATTGGAGAAACTGGGGATTACATAGTACTAATTACTAAATGGCTCTCTTGGGGTAAAGAATATTGGGAGTGATAAAAGTATGATAATGGTGAACAGACTAGTTAAAGTGTGAATTGTTTTAGAATATGTGTGAAAACATTTCAGAAATACGGTTAATAACTAGTCGAATTTTTTTTTTGTACTCATTTTTCCGATGAAATTGCATCAGAAATAATTAATGTCTGAATTTATGGCTAAAATTTTATCCATAAAGTTTTTACAGCGAAAAATTTGATTGCAGTTTCTGCAGCACTGCTATTGTGGATTACCAGCTGAAAGTTTCACCGTAATGTTATAGCGGCGGAAATTTCAGCTGAAAGTTCCACCGCAAATTTCAGCTGAAAAGTTTCACCTAATGTTTCACCGTCTAACTTCTTTAAAATCTGATGCCGCCAAACATTTATTCATACTTTTCTCACCTTTATCTCTTTTGTTCCTATGACATTAGGGCTCCAGCGAACTCATTCTCTTAGGTGACGCTCGCAGTGTTCTTGAGCTCCAATGATCTCACAACAGCTGATTCGACTCCGGCGAATTCTTTCAATATGAGGAACCATCGTTTTTTTTAGCTCTCCCGCACTTCTTTCATTTTTCATCGTTGATTTTGTTGTTTAGATTTTATGGTTATGTGAATATTTTGAGTGGTATTAATGTAAATGTATTGATGATTTTGGGTTGTTGGCTATTAAGATCTTTAGGAATTGGGTGATATGCATATAAATGAAAAATTTTGGTATTTTGAATTTAGTGTAAAAGTTTGATTTGTAAAAAGAAAAATTTGGGTTTACATATTTAAATATATAAGAATTGGGTGGTATGTATGTGTATATAAATATGTGTGTGCGCGCGCATGTGTGTATGTGTTTGTATGTATATGTGTATATTTGTGTATATGTATGTATGTATGTATGTATTATATGTGTGTGTATGTCTATATACATATGTATATATATATAATATTTAGATACATATGCATATCTACATGTGTGTGTGTGTGTGTTAAGATGGGTTGTATGTACCTAAATACCCCAATATAATTACACATACATTTTGAATGCCTTAATATGATATCTGTGTGAGTGTGTGTGTGTGTGAATTTGAATAGTTTCCATACATAATAATGTATGAAATGACCATGTAAAACTGATGAGTTAAATATCTTTAACTTTAAATCTATATATAAGGTGCTAATGGACATATGTGATCACTAATGTGCAATAGATTGTATCCTAGTCGAAAAGAACTACTTGATGAGTTCATGATTGATGTAGAGTATTTCATGTAAGCGGCATCACAGCTTCTCACTTACATTTCAGAAGGAAAGTTTCGATACACATATGCGCAAAAATCAAGCATTGTTAACACTATAAGAAGTCAAGTTAGATTTGTATCTAAGGGATTTCAATCTAATTATTGATATTGAATTGTACATGGAGAGTATGAAACAAATATTGAGTATGCATATGTTGGTGGTTCACCAAGCCGTCGTGATAAAAAATTGAAAGTCAAGAAATATTGGTTAAGTAATGGCAATTGAATAAAAATAATTGAGTTATGTTAGTTAGGAAACATCAATGAGTTAATGATGGTTGTTGTTCCAATCATCAATGTCGATTATATGTAACTATGAAAGTCATTATACTCCAAGCTTTATGAATCCAAATCAAGATCCAACCAATTTTATGTGAATAATGGAATATAATTATAGATCTTAGGATGATATCTTGATAATTTTAGTTAAAGTCTCTACACTCCATGAGACATCCCTTAAGTGATTCCTTTGATAACTCGTGGAATTTTCAACATTTAAGCTCTTAATGATATCAAATTTGAATGATTTTAAGTTTTTTATATTTTTCTCTTGGAGATGTTCGGTTTAACTTTAAGCTTGCAAATTTTGAAAATTATTTGAAAATTTCTTTGTATTATACTTTTTTTAATCATATTTCCAAGTGCTTAATTTAGTGTCGTTTCGAGCCATAATTGATCATTTTTTGAGTCTTTGTTGTTTATATCTCATCAATACATTTGGTTTAAGCATAACTTTGATGAAGTTAGAGACGGAATAGTTCTTAACCTAATTCTGAAAAGTTCTAACTCAAATTTTACATTAAGATTGGTGTTTGATGAAGTAAAATTTTTCGGTATATATATATATATATATATATATATATATATATATAATTAAGATATATTAAAATGTTAGAATTGACACGTGAACTTCTTTGATCTTATCATTTCATTACTCCCTCCCGTATGTTTCTCCAAGTTAAAAAATAAAAAAATAAAAAAAAAACTTAAAGTTTTATTGTTATGACCATTATTTCAAGTCATTAGAACAATGTTTATTGGCATAGCGAAGGCTATTTTACAAGTTCTATAACTTTAACGAAACCATTGAAATAGATTTCATTTTCTCCAAGTTTAAAAAATATTCTTATGATCATTATTTTAACTCATTAGAATATTGTATATTGGCATAGAAAAGAGTATTGGCAGGTTTCTTAACTTGATTGAAATAAATTTTATTCTCCAAGTTTAAAAAAGGTTTTTTTGTGATCATTATTTTAACTCATTACAACAATGTCTATTGGCTTAGCATTGAGAAGCTCCGTAGCCTTGTTGCAACCCCTGAAATAGACTTACTAAAAGAATAATAGTACATAAGGAAGAAAATATTATGTGCGACAGACAATTCCAAACAGCTGTTCATCTCTCGTCTGAACGTGCAGTTGTCACACTTAATATTAAAAATCAATTCACACTCGCGCTCGATTTTGTTAGATGAATACTGTTGTTAAATATTTAACAATTTTGTTTATGTTAAACAATATTTTATTTGATGTTATTTGTTACATTGAGGTCATCTAAAATATAATTAATATTAGCAATTAAAACTAAATTTAACTTTGTTAAAATTACGTCAACTTTGATGGTTTCAAATGACATAAAGATTATCATTAATTAATCTAATTGCTAACTTTTTTTAAAATAAAATATTAAACTAAACACATAACAATTCAAAGCAATATTATTATCTAGAAAATATTTTTTTATTTGATAATATTAAGCCAAAATAAACTCCGAAGTCAATGCAAGCTAACCAATATTGTTGAAAATTTAAACACACCGAACATATTTTATTATTTTATTATTAGAAAAAGTAAATTAGGCGGCGATTATGCAAGAAAATTTCAAAGTTTGCACGCCAACATAAACGTTACTTAGGACGAAGAGTTTTAGAGTTACAGAAAATTTAAATGGTTTGAAAAATAGTTTCTTTTCATTATATGCATGGAGTACAATAAATTAAGCTGGAGATCTGCTCGTTGGCGGTGGCAACTGACAAAAGCTCAGCTATCTCTCGGTCAAGTTTACAGCTTTCCCAATTGAAATTTTTTATTGACTGAGTTTAGGAATTCTTGGACAAGATAAAATAATTGTCTAAGCGAATGGATGAAATTCAGAAATGGTGGAGAGAATCGATTCAGTAAATAAATTGAAAGAAAAAAAAAAAAAAAAAAAAAACCGGTTTGAATTGAAAGAAGAAAGGGAAAAAACGCAAAAAAAAAGGGTTAAAAAAGAATAAAAAATAACGGAATGGAATCAAAAAAAAAAAAAACAATAAAAAATTTAGTTTAGCTAATCGCCCGAATATGAATATCAAGGAGGATGAAGCAGCACAAACGCGACTTCGCTGCTCTCAAGTCGTGTTACGTCGCCCTGATGCTCGACTATGATTAACTCCACAGCAGAGGCAAAAGAATTCTCCTTTCTGAGATGGGCAAACTGCCCCTCTTGATCTAATGTGGGAGAGGCCAAGACAATGAATGACAAAGTAATATTTCAGAAGAAACAAAACTGATATTTTAAGAAAGTCAAGATACCAAATTGTACTCTGTTATGATGACTCTCAACTATGTAAACTAAGACGATGCTGCAATTTATAAGGAGGTTTTCTATAACTAATGGATACAACAGTCATTTGGTTATGACAATGTTTAACTGGTTATCTTGTATGAGTCATTGTTTATATATATGAAATGATGTATATGATCTGAGAGGGTTAAAAGGGGGAGAAATATTCTGAGAGGGTTAAAAGGGGAAGAAATATTCTGAGAGCAAGGTGAGGAACCAAGAAAGCTTGTATCGAGATCAAGATCGATAGAAAGCTAGTTGAGATTGGTTTGTTATTGAAATTGTGCGGTGTAATCTTCAAGATTGTCTTAGTGAATTGTTTCTTGATTTCCTCCCGTGGATGTAAGTCTTATGGACCGAACCACGTAAGTTCTCGATGTTCTTGTTTGTATTTTCTTTGCAGTTTTTCCTTTCCTATTTTGTTGTCTTGCGGTTCTCTTGGCAGCAGATTTTACTACATCCTCCCATGTAAATAAAAAATCTAAATTTCAAGGGGAGGGGACGGACAACCACTCCCTTTCCGTGTAGCTCGCTAATTTGAACTTCAAGCTCCCCAAAGACGACGACCAACAACAATGGCGTCAACGTTATTTGGCTCATAATTTGTTTAAGGTGGAGGATTGGGAGGAGACGTGTGGAGCTAGCTTCTTTCTTTCGTTCGGGAGTCCGCTAAGGCAAATCAAAAGTCAAAATGAATACTAAGACACTGCTATTGCTCGGTTTCTTCTAATTTATTCAAGTCTCTCAATTAACTCTCGGGTCGAGAGGGTAAAGCTCGAACTCGAGCTCGAATCAAAATAGAGCTCGATCTCGAACTCCAAGCTTGACAAGCTCAGCTCATGAGCTCGTTTCTAGTCAGCTCGTGCCTCTTTTGCTCCCTTAAACACCTATTGAAGAATCACTTTTAGGCACAAAATTTTAGTAATTAAATTACTCTCGTGCCAACATATGAATGAAAATTACTAATACCATCGCAACATCTAATCTAACCCAGCAGTTGCCACACAAAAATTTTGAGCTTAAGATAATAATATTCAAATCTAGCTCAAGGGCGACTAGCATTAATAACAATATCACACCCAAAAAAAAAAAATGATCGGGCACCGATCAAAGAGTGAGGTAGCGGATTTCTTGGAAGCTTCCGTGCTAGCAAATATTTCATCTCATGGGCCCTCTTCTTCCTCTCTTCGGTTGTATAGTTACACGTCGTATTGGAACGACGACGAATTCTATCACAATGAAGTGATACAAATAAAAAACACTAGCCAGGTCGTTTCCTATTACTCAGGTGCGGAATTTGGCTAATCTTATGGTGGCAATTACTCCCCTAAAATAATAAAATTTAAACTTTTTTATATAATTCGGACAGTTTAATAGTTCTGACTTCTTTGTTATAATTCTTTTATCCACATTAGAAAAAAATTTGAATATTTGATGACTTTGCCAATCCTAAAAAAAATATTCATTCCGCCCCATAATTATAAAAGAAATTATTTTATAAACGAACATCTCTTTTCTTTTTTTCTTCAGCAGGTAGTATTTTAAAAAAAGCTATGACTCTAATTGTCGGGATGACAACCGATATGACCATCTTAATTATTTCTCCGCCACAATAATCTGATGAACTTGGAGCATTGGGATATGTAGATGAATTCGTTTATGGGGTCTAATCCCAACATTAATTGAAAATCTAAGAAAATTGATGACTTTTTAAACTTCTACAACCACCTCAACAGCAAGATTCCACAAGTTTTAGGTATGACTAATAATACTATAATTTGGAGTCTCTTGGAATGAAGAGATGTCACTTAGAATTGAAAAGTTGTGTCTCTTGAAATTTAGTGGGTTGGGGGATCAACGAGGGCGCAGTGGAAGCGTGGTGGCGCAACCCACATTGGTGAATAAGAAACTCCATGGTATATTTCTCCTAAAAGGCTGGATAATAGTTAAGGTGAAGATTTGTTGGGTATATGCATTTCTCCTAAAGGGGTTGGATATTCGCCAAGGTATAGATTTGTTAAGCATGACTTATATATCATAAATGGGGCAGATGCAAGAGCGAAGTGGAGCGGAATGATCTGTTCAATTGAAAGAGTTTCATTATGTTGGTTGGGGCTGCGGGGGCAACACCCTATTATTGGGTACAAGGGTAATTTAAGCAATTATATATTATACTATATGGTTATATATATGTCATGTTTGTAACCCTATGTGAGTTTTGGAGCGAGATTTCGAATCTTGTATTCTATACTCTTTTGTAGAATATTGAAAAGAATGTCGTTGCTCTGCTCCCGATGACGTAGGCATCTTTGCCAAACCTCGTTAAATCATTGTGTTCTTCTGAATTTGAGTCGATTTCTGTTTTTATTCACACTAAATTTCTCAACAAGTGGTATCAAAGTCTGGTTCGAGGGCAAGGAAGAAAAATTTCGGTTGAGCAGGAACTAAGAAGAATTTTCGCCGAGGATTTCGACGTCCGATTCGGTGCAGTTCGAAGGAAGACAAAGGTGTGATTTTCATTCTTTCGTGATCAGCGGAACCACGAAGGGGCTTCAGGCTTCGAACGGTTGAGCAGGCGAATTCAACACAGTTTTTGCAGAGGATTTCGAGACCAGATGCAAAGGGTGAAGCAGCTCAGCCGAGGAGTTCACGCGAAGGGCCTCGGGTTCAGAGTTCTTCCGCGACGCAGAGGCGAAGAAGCAATTCGCTACCTGTTGGAGATCGCAAAGAAAATTCACGAATCGGAGCCGCAGGAGTATGTGAATTGACGTGGCCGCGACGCGAGGGAGGAACCCAAGCTTGGCATAGGAGCTTGCTCGAGGAAGAAGCTAGCAGAAGGAGCTTCGTGCCGACGCAGACATTTGCACGGGAGGTGTTCACGGAATTCGACGGATAGCTGGCATGGTTCAATGACGAAGGGTTGCAGCAGTTTCAGGCGTCTCAGGAGTAGAAGTTGTTCAACTTGGGAGGTAGGTTCCTGGGCGGAGGGAGTTGTGGAGGAGCAGACTTGGAATGGGAGATGCTAAAAGGAAAGTTTGCGGGAAAGGAAATTCAACACCGAGATGTTCCGGAGATATTCTAGAACATGGAAAAGGGGGAATCTATTGCTGCACTCAGAAAAGGAAAACTGGAGGCTGCTTGATTGGAAGGGAAACAATATTCGCCCTTTTTGTGATATTCCATGTTTCTGAACGCGGAATTAAAGACACAGGTTCCATAATTGTAGGAGCTTTTCTGTAAGGCGGAGTTTTTCTAGAAGGAAACCAGAGGCGGAGTTTTTCTGGAAGGAGCTTTTTTGGAAAGTGGAGGTGGAGCTTTTCTGGAAGAAAATGGGAGCACTTCTCGGAAGTTAAGAAAAATTTGTTAGGTATGGCTCATAATACAAGAATTTGGAGTCTCTTAGAATGAAGAGATGTCTCTTGGAATTGAAAAGTTGTGTCTCTTGGAATTTAGTGGGTTGGGGAGATAAGCGAGGGCGCAGCGGAATCGTGGTGGCCCAGCCCACATTGGTGCATAAGAAACTCCATGATATATGCATTTCTCCTAAGGGGTTGGAAATTCGCCAAGGTGGAGATTTGTTGGGCATATGTATTTCTCCTAACAGGCGGGATATTCGCCAAGGTGGAGATTTGTTGGGTATATGTATTTCTCCTAAGGGGTTGCATATTTGCAAACGTGGAGATTTGTTATGTATGGATCATATACCATAAATGTGATAGACGCTGGAGCGAAGCAGAGCCCACGACCGGAGTGGAGTGGAAGGATCAGTCCAATCAGGGGAGTTTCATTATATGTCCTATCTGTAACCTTAAGTGAGCTAAATCTTGTATTATGTACTCTTTTCTAAATATTGAAAAAGAAGCCGCCGCTTTGCTCCCTATGATATAGGCATCTTTGTCGGACCTTGTAAATCTCTGTGTGTTCTTCTGGATTTGTGTCGATTCTTGTTTTTATTTGCACTAATTTCTCATCAAGTGCTATCAGAGCAAGGTTCGATGACAGGGAAGAAAAATTTGGGCGACGCAGGAATAAAAAAGATTTTGGCATAGGAGATTGATAGCTATGGAAGGATTTCGGTAAGGTTCACGACAGTTCAGATTTGGCGCAAAGGAAGTTCGAAGATGAAGAGGGTTTCAGACAGTTTGGTAGGAAGACGATGGATTTTTTGCGAGAGCTTCAAGTGCTACACCAAGCGCAACCAGACAGTAGGAGTTCGGCAAAGCTTCGGGGGAGTCGTCATAGGAAGGCGTCAGCGAGATCGGCAAAGGGGCGAGAAGGCGTCGACGAGATCGGTAGAGGAATCACGGCAGGAATCGCAGCGATCGCGATAGTGGAATCACGGCTTCAGCTTTGGCAATTCAGATGGGCTTCAATTCGACGAGAGGTTTCGGTGTCAGGCGAAGTCGCTACATGTAGAAAAGTAAGGTTCGACGTCAGTCTGGAGCGGAGGCAAAAATTAGAAGCTTCGATTTCATTCCTTTGCTGGAGGCGGAAGAAAATTAGAAGAAAATCAAGTTCCAATTTTATTCTTTTGTGGGAGGCAGAGAAGAAAATTGGAAGAAAATAAGTTCAGCTTTAATTCCTTTGCTGCGAAGAAGAAATTTAGAAGGAATATTTTCCATATTTCTCTAGAGATAATAAAAAAAATTTCCTCCATTAACCAGGAAAATCTTGCTGCACACGAAGATTTTCCAGTACGCAATAAAGGCAAGGAAAGGGAATCTGCTGCTACAATCGAGAAAGAAAAGATTTCTGTCTGGAAAGAAAGTGGAGGCGGAGGGGAAGCTTTTCTCAGAAGTTAACGAAAAGAATTTATGGGAAATTTTAATTAAGGGAAAATCCTTCTTTTTAGGAAACTTAATTAAGGGAAACTTAATTAAGGAATCTTAATTAAGGGATTACTTAAAAGGGTCTAACCCACATTGGTGCATAAGAAACTCCATGATATATTTCTCCTAAAGGGCTGGATATTCTCCAAGGTGGAGATTTGTTGGGTATATGCATTTCTCATAAATAGGTTGGATATTCGCCAAGGTAGAGATTTGTTAGGTATGACTCATAATACCAAAATTTGGAGTCTCTTGGAATGAAGAGACGTCTCTTGGAATTGAAGAGTTCTGTCTCTTAGAATTTAGTAGGTTGGGGGATCAGCGAGGGCGCAGCAGAAGCGTCGTGGCCCAACCCACATTGGTGCTTAAGGAACTCCATGATATATTTCTCAGAAGGGGCTAGATATTCGTCAAAGTGGAGATTTGTTAGGTATATGCATTTCTTCTAAAGGGTCTGGATATTCGCCAAGGTGAAAATTTGTTAGGTATGACTCATATACCATAAATGGGACATATGCTAGAGTAGAGCGGAGCCCACGAGCGAAGTGGAGCTGAAGGACCTGTCCAATCGAGGGAGTTTCATTATGTGGGTTGGGGTGCAGGGGCAACACCCCGCGGCTTGGTACAGTGGTAATTTAAGTAATTACATATTGTACTATAGAGTTATATATATGTCCTATTTGTAACCCTAGGTGAGTCTTGAAAACCCTGAGATTTCAAATCTTGTATTTTATACTCTTTTCTGGAATATTGAAAAGAAAGCCGCCGCTCTGCTCCTGAGGACGTAGGAATCTTTGTCGAGCCTCATTAAATCTCTGTGTCTTCTTTTGGATTTATGTCGATTCCTGTTTTTCTTCACCTTAAATTTCTCAACAATAAGAAATTAGGAACATGATGGCATTGCAGACAACATAAATATGAGGTTAAGTGTCGACTCTAGCAACTACTAGTCCTCCACAACATCCAAGCCATCATTGATAATTGTGCTTCATCCTAATAATATTCAATAAATCTAACACAAAAAGCAAATAAATATAGAAAATGCTTTATTTAGAACTATATGATGAACCTTAAACAAAAATCATGTCACAGATTAAGAGCATCTTCACACTAATGCTAAGTTACACGTGACTGATCAACATCTCTATAGCATTTATATGTGGGGATGATGAAGATGACTTTTTTTAAGAAGATAGTATAGTATTCAATCAAGTATATGGAAATATTAATTCTATCAATATGAGTATGTTGTTATCCATTAGTTGATGTGAGTTTGGAAGAAGTTTACTAACATGTTGATGAGTTACATATGGATGATTGGCATGACATGATCCATCATGTTGTAATATCAACCATGATCACAATCTTAATGATAAGAGTATATATGGTTGGAATAATGTACTCTATGATATGAATGATATGATTAATTATCTCAACATTCTAAATGTTTAAAGTACCATAATACAAAAATTGAGATTAATAAAAAAGTGATTAGAATATCAAGTTCATGATTTTTAATATATATCATCATAATAGAAATAAAATCTAGAATGATAAGGAACTTGATAATGCTTATAAGAATTTAACTAATAATTGTAATGCTTACTATTATTCCTAAATAAGAGTTTATATATAATAAAAAAACATTTGGAGGAAAAGTTTGCGGAGAAAATGAAAAGAAAAGTGAACTAAATGGGATTGATGCATCACAAGAATTTTGGAAATAAAATAATAAATAATTATTTTTAGGTTGAGATAATTTACTAGATTGGGTTTAAATAAGGAATTCATGGAGAAGATTTAAGTTCGACGAATTGATTTTGAATGAAAAGAACTTAGTGTGAATTTTTTGAAAGGAATAAAGATGGGTTACTAAGGGAAATATATTATGTAGGCTAAATAATGGATTAGCACATTTATTTTATAAAAGATGTTGAGTTATATATCTTCACAATCAATTCCAATAGTGAACATTAAAGTTGTTTCAACTGTGATAATGTATGAACAAAAAACCCAAAATTTAAAAGGAGGTGAAATGGGCCTATTTGAGATTCCCTAACTGAACAAAAAAGCGAATTCAAAATAAGAATTATTCACTTCATCTTTTAAGAGAGAGAGAGAGAGAGAGAGAGGAAAATGCAATAAAATAATTATTATAAAGTTTAATTTAAAAAATGGGTACATAATCCAAGAAAGAAGAAATATAAGGAAATTAAACGCAAGTTTTGGAGAGAGCGAAAGAAGAGAAGATGGAATAAGTTCAAAAAAGAGAAGAAAGAGAAGAGAAGGGTTCAAGCCTCCTACTTCAATTCAATAAATTCCAATTAATTTATTCATTTCTAAGGAGTCGTTTATATAAGAACGGGTCCTCAATGCATGCCTATAATGGTAAAGTCTATAATGTCCTAATTATATATCATTAAACTTACCTAAAATAAGAAAATACATAAGAAAATTACGAATGCATGATAATAATCTATACAAATAAAAATTAATAGAAATGGAGCTTCTATGTTACATAACGTTTCTCACCTAGAAAGTCACCGTGGCTTAACCAAAATGCCATCGAACAATAAAATTTCAACGCATAAATAAAGACATGGGAAAAAAAAAATGGACCATCATAAGCTTTAAAGTGAGAAATATTAATCTATCTTTAATCAAAATATACTGAATCAATTTTTTATATAATCAAAACCGATATGATCGATTACTTTACATATTATATTTGGCAAAAGATATTGTTATGTCATCATCAAATTCTTACATCAGGCATGAAACTTAAGGCATGACGTAGATCTCAATATATTTTTTTAGCAAAAAATAAACAAGCTCAAATAAAAAATCATACAGAACTTCGATTTTAGCAAACTTATAGTCAAACTGATAAGATCGACGAGACGGGTCCAACGACATTGAAATTGACACTATCCGAGTCAAATTATGCCTGAATCAAGCTATCAAGCATCTTTTGAAAGATTTTAGTGCATAATTAAAAGGCCAGAATTTAAATTTGACAAACTTATTATCAAATTGAGCGTCTTGACGAGACAAATCTAACAATTCTAATATCACTCATTTTTGAAATTGAAGGCAATTAAATTTCCAAAAAAATGTTGTTTGATCAAAGGATTCTCTCTAGATTGTCTGAGTGAGTGGTTTGGATTTTTTTTTTAATTTATAAGGAGTCATTTCCCAAAATTTATAAATAAAGTTCTACCTCTTCATGAAAGGGGATCAACACCTTGAACCAGAGGAAGACCGGTGCTTGGAGGATAATGAGCTGAGGTCCAGTGTATTACACCAAATGTCCAACGAACTTCACATGCTCCTACAGCAGCGGACCATTATCAATCACCATTGGTCGCCCCCAATTCATTGCACGAACTTCCTGGTGGAATCACATTAAAAAATTTAAGTACTCACGGCATGTATTTTATTAATAAATGCCTTAGTATTAAAATATATTTTTAATTTTTTTGGCATTTAATTTTTTCAAAAAATAATTATTTAATTAGAAAAAAAATCAAATGAAAATACATTAAAAAAATTTTGGATCTATAAATTTTTAATAATCTTAATGATGTCATTATACACTTTATAAATCGTCTTAACCAAAATACAAAAAATGATGAATTTTAATTCCTATGATTTTTCCATATTTTTATGATGAATATAAAAATGAAAATAAAATGTCAATGGCACTATTAATTGTAATTCCTGAAGAAAAGTACATGTGCGGCATTAATTTATTTTTTATGCTTTTTGACTTCCGTTCTGCAAACTATTTTCACCAGTGTTTTAAATATGATAACTAATCTTATAACTATTTTTTCATAATTTTTGAAGTTATAGATCTCAAGATATAACTTCAAAAATTATGATATTTCCTCAATTTCAAAACTTTTCTCGTGTAACTTTTTTTTTGTTGGATCAGTGAGCGAGAAATTATAATGTAAGTTGCTCAAATTTGTGACCTTGGAGAACAATTACTACTTTTTACATTGATTCATAGGTTCTTTCGCATGTAAATCTCATATGATGTGATGTCAAAATAGACATATTTTTTACAAGAATTAGGGCAAACACAAATTTTATTTCTTGAACACTAATTCAAAGTAATACAACACAAATATGTAAAGGATAAATGCCTATAATTCAAGAGTTGGGTGATATCTCCCAATTGCTACAATTAGAGAGGAAGGGAATCCCTTAGCCTAAAACTCACCACAATAATCTCATGCATGAGTCTGTTCCTAAACATAGTAAGTTTATTTATAAATTGGGTAGTTACTATTCAATTTCAAGAAGAGGCTAAAAAAAAATTGATCCAAAAATTTGGCTCGGGACTTGGGTCGATTATATCAATCTGATCTCGATTTGAGCCAAAATTCAAAATCATTGTTTGGTCGATTAACAATCTTCAATCTAAATTTGCTAAATTCACAACCCTAACATCAATAAGGCTGTTAACGATCAAATTTCGAGCCGAGCTAGGGTTAGCTTGAAAAACATTTGATACAAAATTTTGGCTCGTAGCTTGACTTGCTTATTTTGATCCGATCTCAACCCAAGACAAAGTTCGAATCAATTTGTGAGCGATTAATGATCTTTGAGCTAAATTCACGGCCCTTTTTGTATGTACCTCATAATATTAACAATAAAAGACTAAGTTGCCCTTAGGTATATAAAAGATAAAATTGTCATTTGGCTAGGCACCAACATAACAATACCTCCCCCAAAAGACACATTATCCTCAAGATGGGAAAAAAAAGAATTATTCCTCCACCACCACAACTATCTCTAATTCTTCATCATCTACCTCCTCATCATGCGCTATGAGAACTTGTATTTTTTAGCTTTGCAAAAACACCATGGATAATTTTTTCATCACACAAAAAACAAAACAACTTGGCTCACTTCTTCTGAATCTCTCTCTATAAGGTGCTTGAGTGTCACTCCCGATCATGACCCATTATTCTTGTCCTGTGCGGCCTCCCTCTAGGATTCCAATATTTGCGCTTGTGGTATCATCATGGTTGTAGTAGGTCGTCACAACACTCCATTTGTTTTACTTTTGTTGCATTTCTTTATTTAGTTCTCGTCTTCCACCATTTGGGCTAGCTCCATCCTATCTCTCAATCCCCACAGCCTCAATAATTGGATTGCTTCCCTTTTGTCGGGCTTTAGGCCCTTCATAAAATTCCCCTCCAATCCTACTTCAGAAATCTCCCTCAACCATCCTGATAATAGCTCAAATCTCAACTGATATTTCATGATAATCCCCTCCTTATTCAAGGTATGGAATTACTTGTGGTCGCCTTCCTGAATGGCTCTAAAATATTCCAACAAACAATCCTTAAATTCTTCTCACAAAAAGACCTGGTATCTAGCCTCCCTCTACTGAAACCATGCCAAGGGCTTCCTCTCCAAACATAATCCTACCACCATGAGATTCTCCTCCTCAGCTTGCCCATTCACCGTGAAGTATTGTTCTACCTGATACACTGACCGTATGCATCTTCCCCCTCAAAGATTGTCATCTTTAACTTCCTAACCCTAGCATATCCACCCCAGCTTTCTTCTCCATGTTTTGGCTCAACCACCATAACAGGAAATATCTAATCCACCACACATTAGAGCCCTGGGAGGAGGTTTTTGACGATGAATTTTTTCCTCCTCGTGTTTATGTCATCTAATCCCTTTCCCTTTTGATTTAACTAGTGAATTTCAAATCAACCCTTGATTAGGATTTACGAACTGAACTGCTATCAGTGTCTTAGATTGTATCTCAGTAAGCTCTCTAATTGGCCCTCAAATCGGATTTCCATTAAGTAAAACCCTCCTTTTATGGTGGAGAACCTTTCCTCCATTCTCGATCTGATTTAGTTCAAGCTCCTCCAATTTCTCCTCCAAAACATCTATTTTCTTGATCGTCATTATTCCCAAAAAATTTTCGATTACAAAAATCAAATTTTTGTAGCTTGAAATCTCATTTTCACTTTTCAGTTATCTCTTATCGCGATTGTACCGCAAGTTAGTGACTCCGGATCATGTCAATCTTGTTGTTGCTTCTCGATCAACTCTAGTTGAGACTGTATTACGATATTCAACCACACTTTTATGGATCTTGTAGTCACAATCTCATCTCAGGCTTCTCATACGTCTCAAATTGAGGCTACATATAGATTAGGTCACACTAAGATCTATATGATGCAATGCCATCATTGGCCAAAGGTGATCTAGGGCAGCGAAGTTTGCAAGTTTGTCACAGGAGTTGCGGCAGGTGCAGTTGCTACAAGAGGTGCTCGAGCAGCAGAGTTTGCAAGTTTGTCACAGAAGTTGCGGCAGGTGCAGTTGCAATAGATGGTGCTATGGCAGCAGAGTTTGCAAGTTTGCCGCAAGAGTTGCGGCAGGTGCAGTTGCGACAGGTGGTGCTTCGTCAGCGAAGTTTGTAAGTTTGTCGCAGGAGCTGCGACAGGTGCAGTATTGACAGGTAGTGTTCGCTAACGGAGTTCGTAAGTTTGTCACAGGAGGAGTTGCGACAGGTGGTGCTTGGCCAGAGGAGTTCACAAGTTTGTCATAGAAGAAATTACGACAGGTGGAGTTCGCAAGGTTGGGGGGAGCAAGGGCGTGTTTGTAAATTTATTTGTGATTTTTATTTATAAATATATGTGTAACCCTATGAGTATGTAACTCTTCTGAAATAGTAAATTCGTCGCTCTGCTCCCGAGGATGTAAGCATCTTTGTCGAACCTCGTTAAATCTCTGTGTTCTTCTGGTTTGTGTCAATTCCTGTTTTTTCTTCGCCCTAAATTTAACAACAGGAAATATATCCCAAACCTTGAACCTAAAACTCAAGACAATAATCTCATGCATAAGCTTAACCCTAATAAAATAAGCTTATTTATACCCCCCCAACAATAATAATAAATGACTAAATTGTCCTTAGTTATACAAAAGACAAAATTGCCCTTAGGCTAGGCACCAATGTAGCAAAATCATTATCAAATAAGTCTAGAATGTACCTCGTAGTTGATTTAAGCAAGATTAGTGCTTCTTTTTCAGGAACTTTGAGCCAAAAGAGCAAGATATATGATTCAAACCTTCGACCTCACCAGGGAAAATAATAGCCCCAACCACTATGCTTCAGGTAAGTGTGTGAAAGACTAGTGCTTCGCTTAGCATATATTTGAAACTTATGAAACATGTGGGGGTCAAAGTTTACCAAGAAACATCGATCAATCAACCAATATTTTTGTGCCATCAAAATTATTAAGCTAATCAGTCAAGCTTGAGAATTAAGTCAATTTTCAATATGATATGTTTGAAATTTCATATATATATACGTGGGGTCAAGAATTGGGGCATACACGTGGGGTCCCGACCAATAGAACATATAATCCATCTGCAAAGTCGTCGATGGATTTGATGGTGTGGTCGACCGACGTGGCCAGCCGACGACAGAAATCTTTCATCCAGTGAATTTAGTCGGCCGACAAGCCTACCAACTGAGAGACCATCATCAAAATCCCCTCGGCTTGATCAAGCGATCGAATATTTGAAGGGAATACAGTCGGCCATCGTGGCCGACTGACAAATGCACACGACGAACGATCAACATAACAGCCGATCCCAAAGCATTGGCCGACCGACCAGACGTTGACTCTCATAATCATTATAATGTAATTTAAATAAGAATCATTTAGGTGATTATAGAAACTATCTTTTCCAAACATGTATTTGTTTTCTAAAACCCCAATAGATAAGAGGTCCTAGCATCAATAAAATGACTTTTGAACTCTCAGACTTTTGGGATTCTATTAATTTTGGAATTCTCATACTTGTGGGTTCTAACGCTTGAATATTCTCTTACATTTCTTAGTCCTCTCTCTCTCTCTCTCTCTTCTCTACTCTCCACTCTAACTCTTGGAACGTGTTCACAAGAGAACAGTCTCGGATTCAACACACACACACACACACACACACACACACACACACATATATATAGTGTGAATGACCTAGCTTAATGACGCGGCCTCTAATGTAAGTTTCTTGGGTTGGGGTTTCGAATCCCGTGACGAGGGCAATTCAGATTAGATACAAGTACACCTGGGTTTTCAACCCATTGGGGAAATCGATAGTTGGTGGCCACTGGACCAATTATCGATTTCACCTTTTAATATAATATATATATATTTAAAAAAAGGATAATTGTCATGATCTTAAATCAGAAAGTCTTAGTTATTACATAATTTGAAATGCAATGTTAGTAGTATTATTTTAATTTGTTAATGAAACATGCCATGTTCTTGTAGCAAATTTCACCATAAATCTCGCTATAACTCTAATAAAAATAGTATTATTAAAGTTAAAAAATGATATAAGATGAAATCAATATATATATATATATATTCTAATTAAATTTCAATCATAATAAATCATAAAATATAATTTTTACTTTAAAATAATGCAATGCATAAAAAATTTAAAATATATTTCACATATATACCACACATTTCTCATGTATTTACACCTGAGCCTTCACATTTACATACATACCATCCAAATTTTCAAGATAAAATTCAAAGTATCAGTATTATTTATTTTTTAAAAATAAAATGCAACTTTTCATTTTCATGTATATATTTACCACACAAAAATATTATAAATATAAGTATAAATATTTAGGTGATAAATATATAAATATAAAGAATTCTGTGTTATGCGTTTCTATTTATTTTCCTAGATTTTTAATTAATTCTTTTTTTTTTCTTGAGTCAAATAAGGGGGACTTGGCCTCTGGGCACTTCGGGGCTCACAATGAAAACATTTCATTTGCGGTAATCCCAATCAACGTCACGATCAGAATGCTGAGCGGTACTTCCACGGCGCCACTGAAGATCCAACGGTTATAATAGTCCTCTCGTATTTGCCTCCAAGTCCGAGAGACAGCTTCCAACAGCTTTCCTCCCTCTACTGAAGGAGTACTTTTTTGAAGAGTTCCTCGCCCTCTTTAACTCTTCCCTAGCGCGGATTTCTCCTCTCTGTTTTCTTTTTTCCTACCCAACGCGACTTAGAGGAAAAGACACGCTTTGCAACCTTGTCAGCTCCGGTATTTCTGATTTCAGTAATGTCTCCTGAATTCAGCTTTCACGATTCCTTTTTTTTCATGGCGTTTTAAGCTTTCTTCTTTCTTATTCGCTGCAATTTTCTATGCTTCTGAATAGATTTATTGTTTTCATGAGAAATTACTGGAGGGATATTGCTCAAGGTGAAAACTTGTAGATTGAGGTACTGAAAAGCTTCCTTCTTTATGGATTTAGTTTTTTCTTTTCTTTTCTTTTTGGTATTTGTGTCGGTTCTGTTTCTGAATTTATTGATGCTTTTTAAATTCTTGCGCAGGGTCTTCTTAAAGGCAGGGAAGGATTCCTTCATCGGCTTCCAATCCGGATAGTAGTTGGGTCAACTTGTCCATGGGGTCTTTTGTTTCACCTGAATTCCATGATTCGGTACTTTCGAAGGTTTCTGAGTGGAATCCCTTTGGAAAACTCCAATCTTTTCGAGAGGTACTGGCCCAAAAATCTCATTTCTCTGCTTGATTGTGATTTCACTTTTTTTGGCGTTAAAAATGAATTTATTATAATTGATGGAGTTTGAGGATTTTCGGGGATTATGAAATCAATTATGATTTCTAACTACATCCAAGCAAATGATGCATTAAAGAATTTCATCGAGCGTGTTTTTTCAAGTAAAATTAACCAAATGTGCTATGACTAAAATGTACGATGCTTTGAATGACACAGACACAAAGATCTGCAGAAGTTTCTGAAACACGACAAAAATTGAGCGAACTCCAAGAGGAGCTCGGGAGGACAACGGAGGAGAGATCCCTTGATCTTGAGGAGTTTGCTAAATTGAAAAATACAAATGGAAAATCCATGCAGGGCATGGATAAGATTCGGTTCATAGAATTACAAGCTGAAAAAGCAATGGCATCAGAAAAAAAAATGCTCGAGTCCATGGTTCATCAGACCAGACAGCTTGAGCAAACCAAGATTTCACTTGAAGAGGCTAAGTTAGAGGTAAGGAATCTTCACGAGAACATTAAAATGCTGAAGAATTCAACTGGCATAAGCCGTCGAAGTTCAGATAACAGGGAATCATTAGAACCTGTTGGTACCCATGAGGAGATAAGGCAGCTTAGAAATGATCTTAGGTTGGCACTGGAGGCAGAAGAGAAAAGCAGGAAAGCCATGGATGATTTTGCCGTTGCACTCAAGGAAGTAACTACCGAAGCCAACCAAACAAATGCTGAGCTTGCCATAATCCAATCTGAGTTAGAGAAAAGAAGAGAAGAAGCTATATGTGATAATTCTTTGCTAAAAAGCACCGAGCAAAAGCTACTTGAGGCCTTGGATGTGTACAACAGATTGAAGTTGGAATATGAGGAATATGCTGCTGCTTGGATGGAGAAAGAGGAAAACTTGGTAAATTGCGTAAGGATTTCTGAAGAACATCTCGCTAAGGAGAAGCAGGAGAACATTCGGATGAATAATGCCTGGAAAACTGCGAGGGAAGAGAATGCTAAGCTGCGAGAAATAATCAAACAAGCGTTTAGTGAGGCTACCACGGTAAAGGAAGAACTGGAGAATGCTCGAAATGAGAATTCTAAGCTAAAGAATCAGCTTTTTGAGAAGGAAAGTGTATTGCAGCAAACAAAGCAGGATTACGATAGCCTAAAAGTTCGTGAAGCTGCTGCTCTTGATCGTGTGAGGGAGATGAAAAGTTTACTTGCATCTTCTTCAGCTGCAGATTCAAATAAGACCTCAAAGTTCTCAGAGATTAGGTCACTTCAACTTTCAAAATCAACAATTCATGGTGCAAAGACGAATAAGTGTTTGAGAATTTTCCCTTCTGAGAAGTGGAAAACTGGTTACTATTCAGTTAGCGGCAGCCGCAGGCTTTCCATTGGGGAGTCAGGGAGGTTGAAGGGATATAGTTTTGCTAAGGAGGGATCGCGAACTTCCTGTAGCAGTGTCTCTGATATTCAACACCCTTGTTCCAAAGTTGATAGGGGAAACATAAACTTAGAAGCTGATGATTTAAACGGTGGGAAAAAGAGCTGTAAGAAAAAGATGACAGTTTTGGACAGACTTACAGGTTCATTGAGGAGGAGAAGCACTGGGAATTAGTCATACACTCAAGCATTTCGATGTGAATGAAATTTGATTGAAATTGTATGTTTACCTTTACTTCTGTTGATCATTATTATTTCTTTGTTTTTTTCTGTGTTCTTAATTACAGTAAACCAAAGATATGCCTTGCAATTTGAGATATGTGTTCATAATTATATGTGTGTATATTATCTTTGTAGGAAAAACAAAGGTTCATTAGATAATATCTCATTGTTCTATTCAGGGATCGCAATAAACCAAAGGTAATATGACTAAAAATGGTGGAAAATACTTGTACAAAATAAAGAACACCACATTATACAATCAATCATAATAGATAGTTGGGGGACGATTAAGGATGCTGATGATGATCCAACCTCAAAATAAGAAAAAATAGGCTAATTATGGTAATTATGAGATCTAAAACGACTTGAACAAGCTTTGTACTTAATCTCATATGAAGAAGTGCAATATCTATTGTTGTATTTAATTGGTTTATTATAATTGATTTTTTTTTCCTTTTCTTATATATTCTAAGCCGCCTCTGTAAAAAAGGCTTTGTGTTCATGAGAGAGGAATGGGGTGTGTGGAAGTTGTAACCCAAGCCTCTCCTCGAACGGTGCTAGTAAAATCTCCTTCCCCGTGGACGTAAGCAAAACAACTTAACACTGAACCAGATAAATCTTGTGTTTAATTGTTGTTATGTGAATTTCTACACTTCTACTTTGTTTTTGCATGACAATTAGTATCAGAACGTGTGGTTTTTAGTTTGGAAGTCGACGACAACGATTGGATCGCGTGTCTCGACATTCAGCAAGCTGATTCGGCATGTGTTCCTGGTGTTTTGTGCAACAGTGGTCTGGCGTGCTTTACCGATAGATTTGGCGGTTTCAGGCGGTGGTTCCAGCGTAGAACAAGCGTCGGTGACGGCTCTGGCGTGTGCTACCCTTTCTGTTTTGGTTTGCGGGAGAGCCGAACAAAGAAGTAAAGAATTAATTGTGGAATCTTTTTATTCCCTTTCTGATTTGCGGTATCAGCAAAAGGAAATCGCGTTGAGAAAGAGAAAAAAAAAGAAAAAAGCGCATTTTCTTATGAAACTTTTTTCTTAGATAATTTTTTTGTTTTTCTTTTCATTTTTCCTTGAGAATTTTGTTAAAGGAATTCTTTTAGGAAAGAGATTCCAAGAGTGAAAGTCATGAATAATAGCACAATTTAGGTTCTTTAATGTTAACTATGACACTGTAAAAATCGAGGTGATTAAGCTTTCCGTCAAAATCGATGTGATGAAATTTGACGACAAAGAAAACTTTTGTATGTGACGATGCAAGGTGATGCATGTGTTGTGTTCTCTGAATTTGTAAGAAGTCTTGGATATCAAGAAATGTCCTAAAGATATGTCAGAGGGAGATTGGTTCAAGATGAACCGGAGTGCTTGTGACTTAATCTGAAATTGCATGACCCAGGAGATCAAATATGAGAAGATGGTGGAGACTTCTACAGGAAAATTGTGGAGTATATTGGAGAACAAATATCTCGCGAATTGCGTGAAGAACCGTCTCTATATGAAGCATCGACTCTACAGATTTTACATGAGACGAGGAAGGGGGGGTTACTTTTGATGAGCACTTGATTGACTTCACAAAGTTGTTTGTAAATATGATAAATTTGTATGAGAAAGCTGAAGATGAAAATATGACTCTTCTTCTGTTGAATTCGCTTCTAGATGAGTATAAAAACTTCACTATAACACTCATTCATGGGAATGAGGTGTTGAATTATGGCGAAGTGACTACAACGCTATTGAATCATGAGTTTTGTCGAAAAGACAATGAGTCCGCAAAGATGGAGTCAGCTAGGGTACTTACACTCCAACATGACAAATCTAAGAAGAAAAAGAAGAATAATTGAACAAAGAAATGTGGCAACGACACTTCTCAAAAGCGGGGCAAGTCTCGTAGGCACAATCTTGGGAAAAGTCAGAGTGTCTTTTGTTTAGAGACTAATCATTGGAAGAAAGATTATCCGAAGCTGAAGGAGAAAGAAAAGGAAATTGCATATGAGACAAAAGTTAAAATTATTGTGAAAAGATGCGAAATTGTGGATTCGAATGTATTTTTATCTATTATTTCTCACAATTTGTTTACAGATGATTCGTGCTAGATTCTGGACACAAATGTTATCTATCACATTTGTCCCCATCGAGTGTGATTTTGTACGTATACGAAGCTAGATAGTGGTGCAGAGGCTATGTGCAACAATCAAATTTGTCATACTATTGGTATATGGAGTATCTTTATCAGAATGAATGATGGTACACCTACGTTAAACATGTTCCATATATCAGTAAAAATTTGTTGTCGTTTGAGGCTTTGAGTCCAAGGTCTATAAGAAAATTATTGAGACAGAAGTTCTACAAAAATGTCGTTGAGCAATGATTTTTTATAAATGAGTTAGTTACCACAATCTTTACTATCTTCAAGGTAGTAAAGCGACTCAAACGACCACGGTTGCTTATAATTCTTTTGACTCTAATATGTTGTGGTATATGCAGCTAGCTCATGTTGGAGAGGCTTCACTTCAGGCTTTAATGAAGAAGGGATTGATGAAAGGAACGAGCATCTGCAAACTTGATTTTTGTGAACATAGTGTATTTGGCAAGAAGTCACGCGTACCTTTTAGGACTGTCATTCACAATACAAAAGGTGTTCTAACGTATGTTCACACAAATTTTTGGAGCCTGACAAAGACAACATCATTCAGCGGGTGAAAATACCGTCTCTTTTATTGATAATTACTTCAGGTATGTTTGGGTGTACACCATGAAGCAAAAAAGTGAAGTGTTGGAGATTTTCATAAATTGGAAGAAGTTGATTAAGACTCGGATTGGTAAAAATATTTGATGTATCAGATCAGATAATGGGGGCAAATACACTTCAAATGCGTTATTGCAATGTGCTAGAGAGCTAAGAATGAGTACCAATTCACTGTTCGATAGAAACCATAGCAGAACGGGGTGACAAAGAGGATGAATCAGATTTTGATGGAGAGAGTGTGGTGTATATTATCTAATACTGGGTTAGATAGAATATATTGGGTTGAAGCCATAAAATATGTCTATCACTTGGTGATTCAGTTGTCTTTTCTGACTATTCGAAAGAAGACCACAAAGTGATGTGGTTAGGGTATTCTGCTAGAGATTATGAGCACATGAGAGTGCTTAAGTATCCAACTTATTACCATGTGCAAAATGATAAATTGGAACCATGAGCAGGACCAAACACTAGAATACCCCAAAATAAGCTTGGTTGAGGGATCGCATTGCATTTACACTTTCAGTCACAGAGGCAAAAATTCCTTGTCAATACAACGGTGGAGAGCCCAAACTGTGATCTTTGGAGAGGCCATGGGGCTAATGTGGGGTACAAGGCAAAATTAGTGGCAAAAGGTCTTGCACAATGAGAATGGATTAATTATAACAAAGTGCTCTTTCTAGTGGTCAAGCATCCCTCAATTTGTATTATCTTAGCACTTGTAGCACAATACAGTCTAATCTTGAAATAATTCGATGTGTAAGCTACATTTCTACGTGCAGAATTGCAATAGGAGATCTACATGTTGCAACTGCCTAGAATGGATCATCAAAGGACTTGTTTTACAAACTAAATAAGTGTATGGGTTAAAGCTATCACTGCGACAGTTGTATAAAAAATTTGACCAGTTCATCAGGTGACACGAGGAGCATGTATGATCATTATGCATGTCAAAAAGTTTGCCAACGATGAGTTCATTTACTTGCTTTTATATCTTGATGATATGTTGATTGTATATGCTAGTCAGATTGAGGTTGATATTAATAATCAACTATTCAAACATTTTGATAAGAATAAGTTGAGTGAAGCTCACAGAATACTTGGCATGGAGATTCTCAGATATAAGGCAACTGAAAGGTTTGGCTCTCGCAAGGAGCTTATGTTCGGAAGGTGTTGAAGAAATTTGATGTTGATAACTCAAGCAAAACGGTGAGTCTACCTATTGCATCTCACTTTCAGTTGAGTTCAGATTAGTGTTATAAAGATGATCATGAGATTAAAGATATGCGATTGATTCCTTATGCTAGTTCATTCGTCAGTCTGATGTATGTCATGGTTTGTGCTAAACAAGATATTGCACAAGCAATTGGTGTTGTAAGCAAGTTTATCCATGATCCAGAAAAGATTGATTTACAGACTAGGAAGAGTATTCTGAGGTATCTGAAGGGTACAGTTGACGTTGGCTTGATGTTGGAGATACAGTCATCTATTATAGATTTGTGTGTAGACTGCAATGGCTCTAACTATGTAGGTGATATGGACACGTGGAGATCTATAAGTGGCTATTTATTCTCATTAGTAGGACATGTCAGTTGGAGTTTGGTTCTTCAGTCTATTGTTGTTTCGTTTACTATAGAGGCTGAGTACATAACAGTCGCGGAAGCAATGAAGGAAGTTATATGGATGCAGGGCTTATTGGATGACTTGGGAGTTGATCATCAAGAATCTCTGACGATGTTAGTACGGCAAAAGTTGAAGTATCATTGAAACTCAAATAATAATAATAATAATAATAATAATAATAATAAGTGTATTAATAAGAATAATCGTAATAATAAATAAAATTGAATATAAGTCCAAATGTATAAAGAGTTAATAAATTTGAACAATGTAACATATGATGAAATCCAATTCATTACAACTCTCGCCTCAAACTTAGGAAGGGGGGAGACGGAATAGGTGAATATACTCCAGAAAAATTCATGAAGTCCAAATGTTAATCTCTCTTTTACATATAGCATTACATTATATGGAACTTGCAGGCATATAAATTAATGTTCAGAAAAATATTTCTCCTTACAACATGCACATGCTATATTTGAACATGTCGACCTTAAGCAAAATTCACTTCAGAAATCAGAAGTTTGCTCGCAGTCAAAGACCTGTTTAGCAAGTGTTTATGATAATTTCAAATTTCATTTAATTCAGTAATGGGTGCATACGCCTCTGAATAACTAAGATGACGCTCTACAATGCAAAAACAGTGTTGGAAAGTATGAGGTTATTGTAAGAAGATGAATACTAAAAAGAGAAGAGGAACACTTAAAAAACTCACTTTTATTTCATTCTTATTCTTTGTGATTCTACTTGATAAAAACTCAAACACGTCATCTCTATTTATATTAGCGAAACTCCATTAGGATTGTGCTAACACTTTTCAATCTAATGGCTCCTATTGACTTTCTAGAATATTCTCTTATCTTCATTTATATATTCTAGAATTCTCTAAATCACTCTTTAAAACACATCTCAAGAATCCTCTAAAACTTTCTTCAAAAAATGAGTCTCTAGGATATTTCAAAGACTTTGCTAGATTATGGGCTTAATTAAAAGCCCAAATTTAAATCAAGTTTAATTTTCAACACCCCCTCTTAAACTTAATTTGTCATCTCGAGCAATCTTCTTATCCTGATAAAATCTTCATGCTTGAGGGGATTTGTGAATATATCTGCTACTTGATCATGAGCCTTCACATACTCAATTTGCACATCCTTTCTTGTGATGTAGTCTTTGATGAAGTGATAGCGTGTGTCGATATGTTTAATTTCATAAGGGAAAACAAGATTCTTGGCCAAAGCGATACCTGACTTGTTATCGAAAAAAAATCTTTAATGGCTCTTCTTGTGACAATCTTTAACTCCAATAAATTGTGGAACCAAATTGGATGACAGACACATAAAGTTGCAACAACATACTCAGATTCACAAGTAGAAAGGGCGACAACCGGTTGTTTTTTTAACATCCAAGTAAAAATAGTGTATCCTATGTAGAACACAAACCTTGTAGTACTTCTTCTCTCATCCAAGTCTATGGTCTAGTACTTGTCACTACAGCCGACAAGCTTGAAATCGTTTGATGATGAATAGAAAGCCAAAATCAACCGTATCTTGATATATTGAAGAATCTTCTTGGCAGCATTCAAGTGAGTAATAGTTAGTGCCTCCATATAGCGACTAACAATTCCAACAGCATAAAAAATATTCGTCCTGGTGCAAATCAAGTAGCGGAAGCTTCCAACCAAGCTCTTGAAAAAGGTTGAATTGACCATTTCACCATTCTTAATTTTGGATCCAAACTTACCTCCACATTCCATCAAAGCGCTTATGGGGTTGCAATCATTCAGATTGAATTTCTTGAGTATTTCTTTTCCATAGCTTTCTTGAGAAAAAAAAGATGCCTTCATTTGTTTGTGTGGAGGAAATACTACTGTGATATAGTGGTGGAGAAGGACATAAGAAGAGGAAGAAGACAATGTAATGGTGGAGAGAAAGAGAAAGAGATGGAAAAGAGAATATAGTGGTGGAGAAGAAGACGAGAAGAAGAGTATCTTCCTTTCTTTGTTTTAGCCATTGAATGAGCAGCATATAGATATAAGCTCTATTATAATAGAAATTTTTACATACCAACCACCAAAAAATTGAATATAACGGAACATTTTAACTACTTTACATTTCAACAACCCTATTTTAGCCACCAGTGAAGGCTTTGAGTGAATATTTTAGGTGGTTAAAATGTTATATTTAAAGTTTAATCGGTTAATATGTTATATTGAATGTTTTGAATGCATGGTTGGTATATAAAAAACCCATTATAATAACACACATACTCCATTTATTACTAACATGCAGTTATCAAAAGAATTATCATAAATATGACAATTAGTATTTATTATCAAAGCATGAATTATATAAATTAAATTTATCATATTAAATGTGAGGTAACATGTAGAATATATAATTGAGTGTATAAGAACCTGTGAAATAATCAATCAAAATAGATATATTTACGCAGTTAATTATTTCATCATGAACATTAAAAAGCATTCCTTGACGTGTATAACAATACAAATAAAACAAATGCATGATTTGCAAATTTACATAATAAATTATAAATAATAAAGATGACATCATTAACAAAGATTTACATAAACCAACACAAATGCATCAATAGTCATTATTTAAATCATATGCTATAATTTACTTTGAAACCAAGCTACAGTAAATCTATCATCAAGAATAAGTTCATAATTTTTGTTTTTCTAAATCTATAAAACCCTTTCTGAAATCTAAGCATTTGGTGGTAATGCAACTTAATCTAAAATAAAATTAAACAGAAATCGAGTTTTCTTATAACGAAGACAGAACCATAGAAGTTTGAAAGAATAATGAGAGTAGGCAGTCACCACTCACCTATGAAGAAATATTTCTGATTGAGGAACGAGATGGAGACAACCGTCTGCCAAAGAGTTTGGCAGCAACGTAGGAGAAGAGCAAAGGATCAGTGGCTAGGGCATTAGAAGAGGGATGGTCATTCTACCGCTAGAGCTCGGCGACTCTGGGATGAGTAAGGAGGAGAAGAAACGAGATAAGGGTGCGATGTCCGAGATTTCTCCTCCCTTTGTATCGAGTCGAGAGGGTGGGAGAGCTCGGGAGATCACGCGATTCACGCAAAAGAGAAGAAGATGAAGGCGCCTACGCCGGTCGGCAGCCTGCACTAAGGGTTGGCTGGAGCACCCGGCAGTCATGGGCTGCGATCTCCAACAGAGATTGGGTTTGTTCGATTAGAGGCTGAAACGATTAGGGATTTTATTTATTTTAAAGAAAGATTAGGCCAATTCTTAAGTTACATGTAAAGAAGTGCTATAAATTGTCATGTACCACCCACGTTCCAGTTTTAATGCTCTTAAATTTTTAAAGTTGTGAGCAATAAGTTTAAATTTTATAAAAAGACAATTAGATTTTCAAACAATTTGTATCAATCAAAAGAAAAAACAAAATTGTAGATACAACAGATTTTTTTTTTTCTGTTTATATCTGATTTCTCCAAAAAAACAAATGAGTCAGTCATGAATTTTTTTCAGCACATCAATAAATTTAAGGCCATTCATTTTCCAGTTAGTATCCAATAATTACTAAGCAAATCTCATCAAACGGAAAGCGCCGGCCCGTTTTAATGGGATAAAAGCTTGGTATTGTTGTTGTTGGAATCTACAAACCTTTTATCAAGATGAGCTATTTAATCCTAGAAGATTTTCATACTACACTACAGCAGATATAGACCAAAACACTAGGCTTCTTAAATAAAAAAAAGTGATAACATAACATCAATATAAAAATTCTCCCCCAGAAAAACACACAAAAAAAATGGTCTTCCCCCATGCATTACATGAGAACAGCAAGAAAATTAATTACATAAAAAAGATTCAAATGCTGGACGCCTAAGTGCTACGTTGATGACACAACATCAATAGGACATAAAGACCACTTGCAAGTTTAAGCGGCGACGCCCTTCATCTGCAGCCCTAGGGAGAAAAAAGCATCAAGTAGATGTTGCATAAATTAATATTTACATGCAAGCAGAAAGATAAAAGAAAAAAAAATCTGAGAAAGGAATAACGATAGCTGAGATAAAGGAAATAATTTTTTTCTCAGATTTTTTTCAACCTCTCCCTCTGATTACACAATCCTGAATTGTCAATGATACGAATGTGAGCCATGATGATGCCGTTGACATCCCTCCTAATAAATAATGTATATCGACGCTACAGCATAATTACATAGCAACTAAGCTAATCATTTCAGTGAGGGCCTCCATATCTGAAACAAACGTCTTTTGGAGAGTCGAACATTGAGAGATGTAGAAAGAATAATACAATCTGGCAGCCATCTTCCTTACATGACAGCAGTTGGTTGGTTTCTTCCATCTCAACCACAGCAGAACATACGGATCATAGCCCCCACCTCTGCATCTGTGCGAAATGTAATCAACAAAAGTTTTAAATCGGTGAACTCCCATGATGCTATATATCAACAGGTGGGAATATATTTAATACTAATCATCTTCTGTGAGCTGAGCCCTTTATATCATCAGAGAATTCAAAATGGCTAACAACCCCAAGGGTCTCCGTGAGCTTCAAAATGTGTGATTGAATTGATAGTGACTCTGGAGAGACAGCCTCTGGGAGGTTTGGCAGGCAATCAGGTAAATGCCCACTCTCCTTCCTAGGTGTGCCAAGGAGAGAAAGTGCAGCCCGGCAGAATATAAACCTAATCAGAAGCCAACATTAGATATGAAAGCACAAATAATACGATGTGGTTTTTTAATATGCTTATGTCATGACGTAACTGAGTACAGCACATATAAATGGCCAAATTTATTGACTCTATATCCATTTGGTTTGATCTAAATATAAAGTGAGCATTACATTCACATAAAACTTAGAAGGGATAAAATCAAGCAAGAGATTTTCTGGCAACTTAGCATAAGTGTAATAGTTACTTTAGAGCACATTTGAAAACCAAAATCTATTTTAAAAAATAATGATTTTATTTTCACTCACTATTGAACATGAAAATGAAATCATTGCTTTGAGATAGTTTCGAGAAGACTCATGAAGTTTGAAATTTAAACTATATCCAACCAAATTTCACTTGTTCATTTTTTCTAACAAGCAATCAACATTAAAAATGCAAAGCATGGACTATAGAAATTTAACCACATATAAATACGCAAAATATACGTTTATCCTGCTTTCGGGGTTATTTCGCTTGTGTTGCATTATTGGCATTTTGTTATAATAGCTGTTATAGTGACTCAACATTTAATCGCTTTATCTCCTCCCCCATCCTAAAAACAAGAAGATAAGTGATGGAAAACAATAGTTGGAGAAGCAGGAGCAGAACAGCAGGATCGGGTACAGAATTTTCCTACAACATGACACTGCAAACTTGCAGTGTCGATATTTGATCGCTTTATCTCCTCCCCCATCCTAAAAACAAAAAGATAAGTGATGAAAAACAAGAGGCGTTGGAGAAGCAGGAGCAGGGCTGAGGCTAAGAAGCAGGATAGGGTACAGAACTTCCCTACAAGATGAGACTGCAAGCTTGAAATCGTGCAGCAGCTCTCCTCAAGTTTGGTTTGATTTAGGTGTATACCATGAAATTTTAATTTTAAATATATTTTTTTAAAATTAAAATTAAACCTAATTATTTAGGCTTACAACTCGTGAAAATTTGATTGTGGCAATGCCCTAAGGTGCGCCTCACCCCCAGCGAGGCTCACCTATCATATAGCAAGTGAGTCATAAGCCATATTGTCTTTTTAATATATATATATATATATATATATATATATATATATATATATATATATATATATATATATATATATATATATATATATATATNTGTGTGTGTGTGTGTGTGTGTGTGTGTCAAAGCATGCCTTGAGGTGCACCTCTAATTGTGCAATTTTAAATCATAATCAAAATTAACAAGTAAATTCAGCTTGATTTTGCTGAACAGGCTTTATTTGTAAAACCATTCACTTAGGACCCAAAAAAACAGCATGGACCACGATAGGTATCCCAACAACACATACAAATCAACAATTGGCTTTAGGATGATCGGATCAGCTGGAACTAGGTTAGAGAGGGATAACATGAGTTGAGTAGAATCCGCAAACATTAAGCCTCACTGTTCCACTGCACACCACTAAGTAAGAAGAGTGCATTCCCTACAACAAACTCCATATAGGTACATTTCCACCCTACAAGTTGCTTTGATCAGCTTCTTCATCTCTTTTGATTCCTGAAGGCAATTCATTGCCCCTTCATCCATTTCGTTCCCATACAAACGAAACCTTTTATATTCCTTGTAATCATTATGCTTCCTCAAAACTAAATCTCTAAAACATATTAAAAATTGTTAATTTCCACACTAAACAAAGCTCTACAATATATTAAAGATTATTAATTGCCACATCATTCATCTCCCATCTCCTCTAATCCTTATTTATCTCAATCCTTCCTTAAAACCAAAACTACACCATATATGAAACACTCTAAATTACCACAGCATTCATCCTCCATCTCTACTTGGCCAACACCCTTCACTGGCCATTTCCTAAAAAAAAAAAACAAATCTAAACCACCCACTTCCAATCAAAATAAACCTCAGCCCAACCCATTTTCTAAAGCCACCCCTCTAATTAGCCTTATTTATTTTTCTAATCTTAATCGTCCCTAAAACCAAAGCTCAGCTATATATTAAACATTCTTAATTGTCACACCATTCACCTCCCATCTCCTCTAGCAAAAAGCCAACCCCCCTTAACTAAGCCATTCCAAAACAAAAATAAACTCTAATACACCCATCTCCACTTTAAATAAACCAAACCCAAACAATCTCCCAAACCCATATCCTCTACTTGCCTAATTTATTCCTTCTAGTCTTAATCCTTCCCTATTATAATCAAAGCTCCGCCATATATTAAGCATTCTTAATTCTCACACCTTCCATCCCCCCATCTTCTTTAGTTACCGGCCTCTCTTAACTAACTCATTTCAACACAAAAATTGACTCTAACCCACCCAGCCCCACTTAAAATAAACACAACCCAACCCATCCTTCCAACCCATCCTTAACCAAAACTTAAACATTTGGCCGCCCTATTTTCTAGCTTCAGAGCCTAATCTGCTTCTCCCTAATACTACTATAAAGGATAATATGATGCCTATGGCAATATGTTCATCCTCATCATTCAACAAAACCTTCTCATCCGTAAAATGATGCATTCCATGACTACATTGTCCACCACCTACCAAAAAATCATAACCTCCTCTCATTAACCGTGTCTATACTTGGCACACTCATGATCCCACATTGGAGCCTGCTACCACTTTACAAGACCTAGAAGCTGCTCCGAGTGACACCAGTTATCCTGTTGAGGCATGTAATCAAGCATGCTCTCTTTATTCCATGGAAAAATATATCTTTTCACAGTGTATCGCCGACCTATAAAGTATTTGCTGCTGACGTGACAGATCATCACCTCTCATCCACTATTGATGCATTATTAGTTGTCATTTCTGGAAAGCTACAGTAATGGATGAAATGAATGCTCTTTGGCGGAATCATACAAGAGATGTTGTGAATCTTCCCACAAATAAGAAAACAGTAGGATGGCACTGGATTTTAGCACTAAGTTTAACTCCGATTGATACTTTGAACGCAATAAGTCACGATTGGTCGCCAAAGGCTACTCACAAACATACGAAGTTGATTATGAGGAGATTTTTGCTCCGGTTGCTAAATTAAATACCATTCGGGTCCTACTTTCCCTTGTTGTAAATTTGGACTGGTCTTTGCTCCAATTGAATGCCAAAGATACTTTCCTAAATGAGGATCTCACAGAGAAGATGTACATAGCCTCCCTTCAGGCTTTATTAACTTTATTGTTCCCTAGAGACAGATGTGCCGACTGTGGAAGTCCCTCTACGGACTGAAACATTCCCTAAAGGTTCGGTTTGGCAAGTTTACAGAGGTGATAATGGGCCACAGTTTTTCACCGGCCCAATCAGAATACTTTTTTCTTTCGGCTTTCCTCCAGTGAAAAATTACATGATCAATGGTTGTCCGAATGAATCCCAATGAAAAATTAGTTGATGTTTCCAATGTGGTTTCGATGAAAAAAACTCATTGCCAACGGCTTGTGAAGAAACTCATTTACCTCATCCATACCAATCCCGACATTTGTCACGAAGTAGGTATTGTGAGTTAACTCATGCATGATCCCTCTGAGCACCATCCCAGAGTTGTCCACAGGATCATTCACTACCTAAAAGACAAGCCAGGTTAAATTTTCTTTTTCTCGCGCCACACTTCTTATTCTATTATTGTTTATCCAGATGCGGATTGGGCCGAATATGTCCAAGATCGAAGATTCACTCGAGATATTTGCTCATTCATGTGGGGAAATCTTAACACATGGAAAAACAAAAAATAATCAGTTGTTGTCTGGAGCAATGCTGAAGCTGAGTTTTGCTCATGTCATTGGGTATCTGTGAAGCTCTCTAATTACGCATCATACTCAGTAAATTGTGTATGTCAACCTCTGCTCCTCTTCAGTTTTTTGTGATATAAAGCAGTCAATTGGTGTTACCCATAATCCAATCCAGCATGATCGGACCAAATTTGTGAAGATTGACAGACACTTCATTAAGGAGAAGTTCAATTCATAGGAGATTTGCATTCTATTTGTCCCATCTAATGATCAAATAGCAAATATCCTTATCACGAATCTTCCTCGGCCAGTGTTTGACGACTTCAAATCCAAATTAAAAATGATGGACACATATGCTTCAACTTGAGGGGGAGTATAAGAATTCTTAGCTAATTAATGTTACAATTATTAATAGCTTTTATTCAATTTTATTTACTTCCTTTATTTTTGTTTCCATATTTATGTATTTCCCAGTAGATCTATTTCTGATTTATATCTTTCCTTTATTGGGATCTTGTAATATGTATTTATACTTCTATTCCTATCAATAAAAGTATGTAGGTCTATTCTCTAAAACTTGACACAGTTGTTGTCCGGATTAACTCCGATATCATTACACTTACAAAATAAGCATTACTAATTCAAGGCTTTTCCCAAAATACATATCCAATAGAAAAAAAAAGAACCAAAATATGAAATGATTTTACTTCTCTTGGTCTATGCATCATTGCCCTTTGGCAGAGTTTCATGAGGGATTATGGTTTCCAAATACAGCTAATATAATGCATAATGCCTTCATCAAAAGGAAAATTAAGAACAAATCAACACAACAACGCACTTTATTTTAAGTTAGACAGACAATAGTAAATTAGTAAACCTTAAAGCCCAATTGATAAATGAAAGGATCACAAAATTTCAAAAATTTTAGCAAGTATTTGAAAACAAATAAATTCAATAAGCAAAAAAGTTTTCTCTCGACAAAACTGAAATCTGACATCATCTTTTATGAATATCAAGAGCAATAATTTAGCAAATTACAAATTATCAGAAAAAATAACTAGCAATATTACCAAATAAAGAATAATCAGAGCTATTGACCTATAAGAAGATGATTTCTGATGGAATCGTGTGGTCATATTTATATAGTATTTAAAAGAAGGATTTTTACATACATGTCACCTAAAACATAATGATTTGCATCTCAAAAACCTAAACTTTAATATTTAGAAACTAACCACCCAAAACCAACAAGTACTTCTATTTGCCACTCTCCATTTTTGCCGTTCGCTTAGTTTCGCTTGCATGTAATGCTCACTCAACATTAACCCCTGGAAACACCGACGGCGATGATCCTTCTCATCGCAGCCAAAGATTCATTTTTAATAGTTTGGACTTTTCGTGTCCCTGTTTTCTGGAAGAGGAATTTTCAGGTTCATGTTTTCCAGGAAGAGGAAGAAAAAAACAACGCAGTCTGTTCACCTGCTGCTACCCAAGGACCACCTCCCAGCGGCCTCACCGAGCATCTACATCTTCTCTCTCGCCTCCTGAAGCGAGTCCAGCTTGTCTCACTCACAACCCAACCCGTTTCCCCTCCTAAGCTGAGCTCAACCACCTCCAAACCCCACGCCGCAGCAGCTACTTGGTTCTCCTTCGATCACCGTCTGCTTTGCCTTAGTGGCAATCCTGTGAACTTAACTAACACCCCTGGTTTCTGAGATTTAGAGATCAGAATGCCGACTAGCAATCAAAAAACAGCAGCCACGTGCAGCATCACAGGTGGAGGAGAAGATGATAATTTGTATAAGTAAACTAGTTTCCTTCGTGATGGCAGCAGTGAGGGGATCTTTGGGCTTCAGCAGTCGGCCATGAGGACATGGATCAGCAGCAACATGCCCAAAGGCAAAGGCATGTTTCAGCTTCAGCAGGCATCTGCAGCCATGACGGATAGCGGAGCTGTGATCCTTCTTCAAGTAGTTACAGAGAGTTTCAAGTAGTTACGGAGAGTGGTAAATATGAGAGAGAGATGTATTTTGGGTGGTCAGTAAATGTTAAAGTTTAGATGTTTGAGATATAACTCATTATGTTTCAGGTCGTAGGTGTGTGAAAACCCCTAAAAAAAAATCACACATCAACTTATAGACAGCAGATTAAAAACTTAAAAAAAGGTCTTTCCAAACCAAAAATTATGAATTACAGGCTTCAGACTACTATTTGTGGACTTCTCATATATCCTAGACTAACAAACAAAGTTGGCATGCACTCAAACTTAATAAAAATTTCAGATTTATAACTGCAAAATTTAAATATCCCAAAAAACTTGTACTGAAGCAGCACTTTTATGCTTAAAAAGTCCGCACAAGAGAAGCCAATGGTAAAGACGCCTGCAAGAACTGCATGTACAACCCCCTGAATGCATGCCAACATATTGTTTGGTACTCACTGAAAAGCTGTGGAACCTGCGACCAGCACTTCGATACAAGGGGGGAAATCCCCTCAAAAAAAGCCTTCTTTAACCCCCAAGGAACAATAATGCTGCAGAAAATTGCTATGGTACCGCAACCCTCAGCCACAGAAAACAACCCACAACCACAGGCCATCAGAAAAACTAGCCACCGCATCAGGAGTTCAATTAATTCAACGGATATAACAAGACTAATAATTTTTTTTTATTATTATTATTTTAACTTGAGGCTGTTACAATAAAAGATGGTAAAAAAGAAAACCTAGAATTCCACAAATTTATTTCTCCACAGGTTTCATCATTAATTTTTTACTCAGATATTCAACCATATGTGCTAGGCCATTAACTCGAGGCCTTCAGGTTGGATTTTTTTTAATGATATTACGGTTACGATTTAATTAATCTAAACTTTAATTACTTAAGTAACTCAAGAAAAAGAACTTGGATTTAGAGAAACATTATGCATTTATGTACCTAAGTATCAGCCGCCTAAGAAAAGGATCTGGTAGAACTTGAGCCCAAACCTGATCCAGACTTTCTGACGTGCAGAGAATTACTTCCCACTCAGCTATGGCCGAGGAAAGAATGGACTCTGCACTGCTACATACATCCTGAACAATCCTATCTACATATCAAATAAGGCATTCTAAACCTTCAAAATGGAAAACAAAGTGGTCAAGTCAACTTACAACATCAATGTCTGACTTAAGTCCCACTAGTTGGATAAAAGCAAGCAGTGGAGCAGTAAGAAAGTATGTAAACTGACTTCCAGAAGTTGCAACATCGACATCAGATACTGATGAAGGTCTCCTCGGTGAAAGAAGCAAGGCAGCTGCTTCGCCCCTTTCAGAACCATGAATTTTCTGAAAATACATTTATGAGTAGAATATTGAATCATGTGTTTTGGGATTAAGGAAATGCTTAAAAAAATTTAAAAGGAACAAACACGCATAACTGCAAATGATCAAGAAATAAAATATATATCTTAGATGCTCAATAAGTTGCACTTCTTGTGCATTAGCCTGTTAGGAAATGCAAATACTACTGTGGGATCATTTGCTTGGGAAACGATTATACATTGAGATCAAATAAAGGGCCATCATAGAACCGTTACAAAAGGGAGTTCAAAACTACTACACTTGCCCTTCTTGGTGCATTAGCCTGTTAGGAAATGCAAATATTACTGTGGGATCATTTGCTTGGGAAAAGATTATACATTGAGATCAAATAAATGGTTATCATAGAACCGTAACAAAAGGGAGTTCAAAATTACTACACTTTTTGATGAAGAGAGGAGAGTGGAGGAAGGTTTTGGTGGACTTTTGACGGCTTAATTTTTTAGAGAAGAAGAATTCATTGTAAAGGAAGAGCCTAAGAAAAAATTATTAAGAAAAATAGATGAAAACTTGTTACAAAATGATGGAAGCAAGGGTCGAGAGCGACAGGGATAAGAATCTTCTCACTAATACAAATAGGGAGTGACCTATGAAAGCATCGACACTCGCAAATAGGAGCCGTACCCGTGTCTGACACTTTCGAACACGGACACGTCTCCAACATTGGTCGATACCGTGTTCGACACTTAATAAAAGTGCCAACACTTCTGCCTTCCCGGTCACGCCCTTGCACGGAAGGAACACCGCTCGACACTAAACCATACATGGGAAATAAAAGCCGAGGTGTGAAGCGGAATACAAAGCATCCATGTTTGAAGGTGCTTAGGTCCTACCAAAGCCTCGCAGCAGCCTGTCGAAGCAAGCAACGTCCTCGTCGAACGTCACTGATCGAGTTACCTTGCAATACAAAGCTTCAAGCATCACTTTGCCTCGCGATGCAAAGCTTCTAGCGTCACTGACCAAGTAGCCTCAAGATCCAGAGCTTCGACCGTCACTTCATCGTCACGGAGTCGCCTCGCGATCCAGAGCTTCGACGCTCAGTTAAGGACGATCCTAAGAGAGGCGATGGGAGCCAGTACCCATCCACGTGTGTGGTATGTGCGGTTTTCTTTTCGAAATATTTTTTTTTAACAGAAGACAGAAAAGTTTTTGTTTTCTTTTTAAATTTGGAGCATTTACATGCATACCACCAAAATCCTTCACTTTATATGTGATTTTAATTTTGAAATGTGTCTTTATCCTTAATAGAGATGCTATAAAGAACATTAGCTAATTTAAAGTTTGAATAGTTATGAAAACCAGCTACCAACTCTATAATAACTAAATAATAACTAAATAAATAGGCCACTTGCATTTTTTTCCCTTCCACATGCAATTACTATGAAAAATTCTGATTAAATTGTATATGAAAATTCCCCCATCATCCTTTTACTAATTATTATATATGTGTAAATTTTAAATGTAGGTTAATGCTAACTACAAGTATCTCTAACAATCTCATTGAGGATGAGACAAAACTTTTATAGGCATATGTCACAAAATTGGAGAAAGTGGGAACAATTGGAGCAGGAGGTAGCGTAGAATTTCAGCGTCATTTTTGTCATGGAAAATTTAAGGGAACATTTTCTAGGTTTAGAGCATACTTGCTTCGACAACCTAGAGTTGAAATTTGAGTATGTTCTAAAATGACTTTAACGTAAATTTAAGAAATGCAGAAGTTAGATGCTGATGCAGAGCGGAAAAAGAAGAATGATGCATTTAAGATGGTTCAATATCCTTCTTTCGGGCCTAGGCAAAGTGATTCTAATCAGTTGTGTAGCTCTCAGGCAAGTGGGCATTCATTTAGAGCAGAAGGTTATGATTATGATCATAAGAAAAGAAAATGTCGGATAATAGTGCTATTAAAAGCATTTAATTTGCAAGCCTGAGATCATTTGCATGAAGAAATTGCTCGAATGTTTTATTCTGCGGCTCTTTCATTTCATTAGGCAATAAATCCATATTATTTAGTGTGTTCTCATATGCAGCTAACAACACAATCCATGGATATATTCCTCCTGGTTATAATTTGTTAAGAACAACCTTGCTTCAAAGAGAGAGAACACATGTTTGAGATTGCTTGAGCCTATAAAAGAGACTGGAATGAGAAATGAGTAATCATATTTTATGATAGTTGCACAGATGCGCAAAGAAGACCTCTCTTTAATTTCTTCGGCGTCACAGAATCTGGACTAACATTTATAAAATCTATTAACTTCGAAGAAGCATATAAAGATAAGTTCTACATTGTCAATGAAATTAAATGAGTAATTATGAGCATAGGTTCAAATAAAGTGGTTCAAATAATCACTGATAATGTATGTCTGCAGAAGCATTGATTGAGGCCCAATACTCTCATCTTTTTTGGATCCTTGTGTTGTTCATATATTGAACTTAGCATTTAAGAATAAATATGCTCCAAAAAATATAAAAGGAAATGAAACAACTTATGGTGCAATGCAGTTGTATAATTGACATTATAGGAGAGATAAATTTTATAAAAACATTTATTATGAATCAATCAATGATATTATCAATATTTAATGACTTTGTAAAGCTGAAAATGTTGGTCATTGCAAAGACCAATGTTGCATCAAGTATAATTATGCTTACGAGATTCAAAGCAATAAAACCAGGTCTACAAATAATGGTGATCAATGATAAGTGGAATATATATCGTGACAATAAAATAAACAAGGCAAAATTTTGTGAAGCAAAAAAATCTTCAATGATGTATGGTGGGATAAAATTAATTATGTTATTGATTTTACAGAACTTGTGAGCAACATGTTAAGATTGGCTGATATAGATAAACATTATCTCTACCTTGTCTATGATATATGGTATTCTATGATAGAAAAGGTGAAATGTATTATATATCGACATGAGGGAAAGAGAAACAATGAAGTCTCTAATTTTTATAAAGTTGTACATGAGATTTTAATAGAAAGATGAAATAAAAACAACACTCTTCACTATCTAGCTCACTCTCTCAATCCAAGGTATTATTTGATTTGATATTTATTCATTATTAATCCTAACTTATATTAATTTTGTCACTTATAAATGTGTTTTTTATTAGGTATTATAGTCGTTCTTGGCTAAGTGAAGCTCCAAATCGTGTTGCTCCAAATAAGGAAATGGAGATATCAATTGAGAAATAAATGCTTAAAAAGGATTTTCCCAAACATTGAAGAAAGATATATTGTTAATTTAGAGTTTTCTAATTTATTGGATTTAGAAGTGTTTTTGTTGATCATGACTCCATAGTTTCTAGACCTATTATGGATGGAAAGGCATGGCGGATGATTTATGAAGCAAGTTCCCCGCAACTGCAAAATTTAGCTTTCAAATTCTTGGCTTAATCGTGTTCATCTTCTTGTTGCAAAAGAAATTGGAGCACATATTTTTTTATCAATTCACTTAAGAGGAACAAATTACTCCGCAGCGAGGTGAAGATTTGGTATTTGTTCATACTAATCTTTGTCTTATGTCTATGAAGAGCCTAGAATATTCTCAGGGGGACACAAAATTATGAGATGTTGGTGAAGGTGTCTTAGATATAATGGAGGATATTGGGATCCTTGAAGATGCTAATCTTTCTCTTGATGAGTCATGCTTAGAAACATTATTTTTTTGTTGATGAAGGTGAATGTGTCATTGATGAAGGCAATGGAGCTAGCACAAATGATGACACTAATATCAAATGCATTACTTCAATTAGTGATAATTATGTTATTATATTTTGACATTTTGCTATATTTTGCTTCACTTTATCATGGATGAAATTGGTATCAAGTACTTTGATAATTTTTTTGATATTTTGAATGTAATTTTGATATTGTGAAAAACAAATTTTATAATTATAAAGTTTTCTTGATGACCGCATTTGTCGTTTTGTGATAACTTTAATAGAAAATATTAAAAATATA
>NEWO01000108.1:162699-174233 GCA_003013225.1 Phalaenopsis aphrodite | reverse complement strand
CCATTCAAAATAAAAGAGCTACAGGAGAAGGCTCACGGTCAGGGGAAGTAAGGAGAAAACCAAGCCCAAATTCAACACAAAGGAGTCACAGGAGAGGCTCGCGGCCAGGGACAGCAGAGGGGAATTCGAGCCCAGGCCATTCACAAAAAATTCATAGACAAGGAATGACGGCCAAAAGGGGGGTGACGGCTAGGAATAGCAAGAAGAAAGCCAAACCCAAACCAACCACAGCACAAGCCCCAAGCCAAAACCTCAAAACCATAAAATAAAATCAAGCTTAGCTGCTCATACATTTCAAAACAAGAAAGCAGCAGCAAGGGCCAAAGTCAAACCACCAAAATTAGCCCCAAATAGCACCATTTAAAGCCTCCAAATAACTTCTAATCTTTATTAAAGAAAATAATAAATAAAGTGATCCCCGAAGAAGCACTTCAAAGTTTTAAAATTCAAGCAATATGAACTTCGAGTTTATAAGCTTTAAGTTCAAGCATGGGCATGACTAAGTTATTTACATAATTGAATTCTTTGAGATAAGTAGGACAAGCCCACCCCTTTGCAAGTTCAACGACAATGAAACATCAAATAGAATAAAACATCCATCTAATTCATCCAACCAAATAGTGAAACAAACATTTCCTCAAATACATGTGTTCTACTTGCAAGCAAGCACAAAGAACACACCATTAAACGCCCAAGATTTAAATATCAAATGTGCAAATATATGCGGGAATGCTAATGGTTTAGCTCCTACCAAAAATGTAACATGAAGTGATGATACCTCAAGTGAATCCAAAAGGTTCCAAACAAGTCATGCAAAATTTCAGCCCAATCATAAGCAATATTTGGATCATGTATTTCATATTTTAATTGCAAGAAAGAAAGTGAAATAATGGGTCTCAAGCATAGCCATTAAAGAACAATGACAGATTTACATGCATACCACTTAATTCTTATGTGTTTACATAGCTAAAATCCAAACTTCACTAAAACAGGGTAAAAAGTGGCAGCCCAAACCTCACCGAAATAGGGCTAAAACTGCAGCCCAAATCCTACCAAAAACAGGAAAAATCGGCAGCCCAACATTAACAAAATAGGGCAGAAAACAGCAGCTAAATAAGTCTCGAAACAGCACAAAAATTGCAGCTAAACAGGCCCCTAAGTCTTTTATATTGCAACGAGATAACATCATTTAATGTGGAATGTGTGTAAAATTTAAGTTTGGGTGTTAGAGTTGTAAACACATAAAAAAAAAATTTGAATGGTTTGTATGTAAATCTTCTCAGTGTACACATAGCAGCTCAATAACTTAAATTCTACCAATATGCTCTGACCCAATCCGTAAGAAAGAATGCTATGCTTTTGACCTAATCCGTAAGAAAGAATGCTTCTACAAGACTCTATGAGAAATCTGGTATCTCCTTGCGCAAGATCGGACTCAAGGAGAAGTTCCTAATTGGATCTCGGGACGCGATCGGGAAAGGAGTTGCGGGTTTCTCAAAAGAGAGAGGCATGAGCGTCGTTTGCTTAGGCAAAATAGGGTTTAGGATTAAAATTAATATTACAAGTAATAATATAAATATAAATATATTTAAAATTTCAAAAATAAAAATTTGATTTGTACATTTTTATTCATGCGTCACAGCATAACAAAATGGATGTCCTTTTTAGGTAATTCTGACGTTCCGGACGCGTTAACATGGTTCATTTCGTCGTCGGAGGTCGTTTTTACGAATTCATCGATTTACGTGTAATTTGCTCGTGTGCGGAATTATGATAATATGAGTGTCTTTCCTAGCTAAAATTGATGCCCCGGACGCGTTGATGCGGTATATTTCGTCATAGGATGTCGTACGGAGAAGTCTTTATCTTCACCCATCCTTTAAGCTCAATTTTAGTCTGATCTTGCGCAACTTAGTGAATTTTGTGTATTTTGTGTGTGTGCATGATGATAAAGTCCTGAATAAGTTTTCCTAGGGCTTGAGATCCAATTGGGAACTTCTCCTTGAGTCTCCACATGATAGTCCTTAACCACTCGACCATACGACGATGGTTTTGAGATCATCAATGTGAGAAATCACAAGAGAAATAGGAAATGGCTAGAATTTCTAAGAGGATGGATTTCAATACTAGTTTTCTAAGATAGTCAATAGAAACCCCTAGAGCTAGATCCTATGATCCTAAGGAAAAGAGAAATGACCTCAAAATGAGGTCAACAGTCCTGCCACAATCTTTAAAATTTTTCCTTTAAGTTGAACGGTGCTTTTCTATCACACAATAGGCTCGATGCATTCCTTCACTTCAACCATTCAACTTGAATTCTACTGATAACATCCTCATCTATATTACCATCACTTTGAACAATAGACCCGAGATATCTAAAATGTCCACACCATTTAAAGTTTTGATCACCTATACAATTCTGCCACTATATCTACTACTGCTAAATTTTCAAAGTATTTAGTTTTAGATCTACTCAAATGAAGGTCTTTAGACTATAATGCAAACCTCCATAATTCAATTTTTTCCTGAACTCTTTCTATAGTCGTATTCATAAGAGGAACATCATCAGCGAAAAGCATACAACAAGGTACATCCTCCTATAAATGTCCAATAAGAGCATCCTAAAGCAAAAAAAAAATATGGGCTTAAAGCAATTCCCTCATGTAATTCAATTCAAATGGGAAACTACTTGGTCAATCCTCCTTCTATTCGAACACAAGTACCAGCTTTAGCATGCATATCTTTAATGACTTGAATATAAGTCATATCAACACCTTTCTCTTCTAGAACTCTCCAAAGAACTTCTTTTGGAATCTTATCGTAAGTTTTTCCAAATCAACAAAAATCAGATGTTGATCCTCCTTACTCTCCTTGTGCTTCTCCATCAAACCTCTCAATAAATGTATAGATTCCATAGTAGACTTGTACGCCATAAATCCAAACTGATTATGAGAAATCTTTGTATCACGTCTCAACTTATATTCAATTACTCTCTCCCATAATTTTAATGTATGATACATTAACTTAATTCATCTATAATTTGCACTCTTGTGCATCCCCTTTATTCTTAAAAATGGAGATCAAAATACTCTTCCTCCACTCTTTAAACCCCTTTTTAGTTTTTAAAATGTTATTGAAAAGCTTAGTAAGACAAGATACTCCTAAATCTCCTAAATATTTTCACATTTCTATTGGGATATCATTAGGTCCTGCTAATTTTCCACCTTTTGTTTTCTTTAAAGCCTCAACTTCTTTTCTACTAATGCGTCGGTAAAAATAAAAAGTTAATTATTATTAATAGTATTAAAATCACTAAAATCGATCAATTTTTTTTAAAATTTCATTAAAAACTTTATCAAAATATCTCATCCACCTATCTTGAATATATTCCTCTAAGAAAAGCATTTTTTAATTTTCGTCTTTAATACACTCTCCTTAAATTAAATCTTTACATATCTTTTCTCTTTGTTTGATTAGTTTATACATATATCTTTCACCTTCTTGAGTATTCAATCAATTCTAAATAACACAAAACATAATTTTTAAAATCACAAATTGTTTTCTTAGACTCCATACGAGGCCACCTTATATTTTTTCCAATTTTCTAAGGACTTACATTTAAACATTTTTTATAACAACTTGTATTTTATCTTTTCTTACACATTATTATTTCACCACAAACTATTTTTATTTAGAAAAACTTTTAATTTTAATTCTTCAAGTACATCTTTTGACATGCACTGCATCATTATTGACAAGCAATTAAGCTTTACATAAAATAGCTTTGTGAAAACTCAAATTATGGTGTATCTCGGTATTTGCTAAATTCACTGGCCCCGGCAATTCACCCCAACAATAAGTTTTCATATCTAAAAACCAAAAAATAATGAATCTAAGCTCTATTCTACCATTGTGTTGTCAGTAACATCTATGTTAGTAAATTTAGAAATTGTTGATGTATTGTTTTTTTAGGCAGGTAATAATTGAGGATATGGTTCTCAATTATTTGTTTATTTATTGTATTTTCCTATAGTCCAATTTATAAAACCACTTATAAGTCAATATAAAATAAATTTATTTCCTCTTGGCATGATATCAAAGCAGGAAAACCCTCACCACCATCATGCTTAACCTCACTAACCCCAAGAGGTCCTAATCTCATCCTCAAAATCCGTTCCCACGTAATCATTTTGCTATAGACGTCACTTCTATCCACACATGTACATACCTATTAGCCTTCAAATCCTTTATACCTGTCCTGTAACAGTGAACCCAACTGCTTGTGTCTTAATGCAAATAGGACCCTTGTCTTTGCCCAACTACTGCATGCCACATACCATCATACCCTCACCACACATTGTGTGATGTAGTCCTATTATCCTGCTTCATTGAGTTGCTCAAGAAAGCCTACCGACCACAACAAACACGCATAGTACATTGCCTTCCACTCAACCCTCTCGCAACATGCCTGTGACATTCCCATTATCGTGCCTATTTCTATGATGCTTAATATGTTAGTTTCACTGACTCTTCATCTCATCTCATGAAGTGAACCCTTTTTCGCCAAGGGTACCTTTATTCAATTCAATGTACTAATTATCTTTTGTGATAGCGAACTTTTCACTTTCTTTTTGTCTATCATAACAAATATCTGATTATCTTTCTGGTTAAACAATCTTGAGCATTTTATTGCCCCCCAAATCATGTTTTAAGAGATTATCATGTTGACCTCTAAATTGACTCCACAACTCATATCGCTCAAATGCAACAATGGCAATTGATGATGGGAACAGCATTGCACAAAGATCAATCCAAGATGGGGTCATTGCAGTGAAATGTACAATATCTAAGAAATACGTTGCATTTTGTAATGCATCAAAAGAAGAAAAGACAAAAAAATAGCGCAAAATATGAACAAGAATGAAATCAATATATGAAAAATGAGAATTTCAGAGAAAAAACAAGTCAAAAATTGTATTCACGCACAACGTGACAGCACAAAACCGACATTTCTGAGCAAATAAGAATTTACAAGGGTCAAAATATGTGTAATACTGTTGAATTTTTAAATTAACTTTATTATTATTATTATTATTATTATTATTATTATTATTATTATTATTATTATTATTATTACTATTAATGTTAAAAAATCAAAATCATATCATATACTACATATATAAACTAAAAATTTTGATCAGGTCATCAACGTCCCGGCTCCCATGCTAAGCTAAACGTGACCCCTCTATTCACTTATGTGGAAAGAGCATCCTACACCGTAAAAACAAGAGCACAATCTAAAGCATAAAACATGTCTCTCCCTTGTACACCCATTTATGCATGATCTCTTATACTCCCTGCTTTGCAAGCGTTTCTCTCCTCCTACAAGCTCTCATTATTGCACTGCTTATCACCTTAAATGGCTCATTTGACCATTTGCTCTCGTCAACCTCTCCCACCCGATCACTCAACATCAGCAACTCACATCATCTTGTGAATGCAAAAAAGCCATACCCACCTCATCCCTCCCTCAATCTCTTGAAATTTCCATTAGAGAAAGACATACATCGTCTCCTTCTACTCAAACCTCTAATGCCGCTATAAATTTCACTTTCTCTTAAATCTATCACTGACGAGTTCAAGAATACATACTCTTCATCAACGATGGCAACACATAGTCCTTTCACCTTATGTGGAGTCTAAGATTATAGGTGCTCTTGCTAGCAGAGAAGCACTAACAAAATCTGTTTTGGTAACGATGGACGATAGCAAGTGAGGTTCTCATTCCAGACGAGGGCCAATCACTACAGATAGCATTACAGGATGTTGTGATCGATATCATACCTTCATACCCACCAACATTCGAGAAGGTTCAGGCAGACCTTGCGTCAGATATGAATGAGCCAGCCAGAGGGCTACATTTAGAAGACTCCATAGAAAATACTTGGCAGGAGGGCCCAGTTCAATTCAGCAGAGTACCCCAAATGATTGGATTGATGCAGCCGGCTATGCACTAGTAGGGAAACCTTCTAAAGTGTTTTGGAGAACTGTGCAGTCGCCAGTGGGATCCAAATGCCTCTAGATTTACCATCAAAGATAGTTCAACCCCTGGAGATTGTAGCAGCTCCGCTACCTTCAACATGCTTGATAGATGAGTTTGAAGCTCCCACAACCACAGGAGATTGATGCGGGACATCTTCCCCTCAGTTAGGAGGCATATGCACAACAAGGCAGCAGGCGTTGTCTGGACCACTTGAACCCAAGGGATCTTAAGGGTCGGTTGATCCTTTCTTGTCATGGAATGTCGCCTGACTGAGGAGACCCAACCCTTAGTTACCCTAGTCTTATAAGCATGTTATTTTCGTGTTGTAGGGCAATTTTTCGCGTGCTTTGTCTCGGGACAGTTGTCGGTGTCTCTTATTCTCTTTGAGGGATGTATCTTAGGTTTCCGTGAAGTGCTTCATTGCATCTTGGTCTCCAAGTGGTGTTTATCTTCCCTACACCCCTTCTACATCCTCCCCACATCCCTCTTAACCATTGTAGTCACGACCCGGTCAAGGGCTTGGAATTAATCAAGATGTGAACAAATTTTCTGACGATGTAAAGTAAATTTTCTATATTCAGTTACAATTTAACAGATGAAAGAACCACTAATAAAAAAAATTAAAATAATATATTTAAATTTACCACGTTACCTGTTGCCCCCGTCTTCTGTAAATGTTATCTCTTCCAGAGCTCATCGTTAATACTTAATTAACCTAAAAAATTTATTTAAAATAATAATGCACTAAATAAGTCTGTGAATACTAATACTCCTAAGTCGCAGTAATACAAGAGAAAATGAACCAATATGTATATTAATCAACTTTTTAATAAATCAATAAAAATATTTGATATTAATCAAAAAATCTTACTATATCACTAGTATATCAATATTATTTTATATATGTATAACATTCACAGGAACACAGTCTAAAAATTATGTCAATTAAGATACATCAATATCAATATCTTTCTCTATATACGTGCACTTGTACCTCAGTATTCCATCACTAGTACTATCAAGATGTTACTCCATCATGGTCAAGCATACACATACAATCACTCTATGTAGATTATATCATTCACAATTTCATATAACTTAACATGTAATATTATAATGCATCAATTATTTTATAATATGAGACCATAAGCATCTATCTGCATTGAAATGACCGATAAAATTTAATAATAAAAAAATCAAATGCATTAATCAAGCATTAATAACAATCCATACAACTGATTTAGAAGAGATTAAAACAATACTGTCGATTAATTTGTTATTTGTCTTGACGATGATTCTTCCAAAATTCAAATCCTATAACTTGGTATCAAATTTAATTAATTTATTATTTTAATAAACTATTGACATTTCATTATTTAAATATTAAATTTTCTTTATGTAATCACGTCTAATATGTATTCAATAAATATATATTTACATAAATTTATAACTATCTTATTATTATTATTACTAATTTTCAATTTAATAAGCTCTTACCTCGGTAATTATTACTAATTTTCAATTTAATAAGCTCTTACCTCGGTAGAGCCCTATATTGCACGAAGGCTACATCTTCCTCGCCTATGCGAGAACCAGATCGCACCAAAGCTAGCTCTGGCTCTCTCCCTCGCCTTCTTGACAATGCACGAGCTTCACTACAGGCGTTGCAACAACTTCCCCTTTGACTTCCTCGATCGCAACTAGACACTAACGCCTACACCTGCTACGCTCTTTGCCCTAGCTGTACTCACCGCAGCCACTGAAACCCACACAATCCCGAGAGCCCTCCGGTTCCCTCGACGCTGTCGTTCAACTCTCAGGTAGTCTCGCCTCCCTCATAAAACAAATTTATAGGGCTTCCCGACCTTATCGCTTCTTCTCTCCCCACTTCAGCTTCTCGATCTTCTCTCTTCTTCTCCCCATTCTATTCATTTACCCAACCCCACCCTTACTCTTTCCTAATTCTTCATTCCCCTCCCCCAATGTAATAGAACCGTTACAATTGTTTCCTACTGCACTCGCACGAGACACCTGCCGACTCTGTTCTTCCTGCAGTTTCTGCATTTCAGTCCCCGTTCCCTTCACTTTCATTTCTCCCACTGTGCAGCCATTGTTGTTCCAACGCAAAATCATTCCCTGTATTGCCTTGTCATTGTTCCAGCAGCCGAAACCACTTCCCCGCAGCCTACTTATTCCCGCCACCCAAAACTGTCCCTAGATGTTTTTTCTTTATTGACTAGTCCACCTAACTCCTTTGCTGCCGCACAAGACATAAAGTACCTACTGCTCCCATGCACTTCCGCACGTCTGCTCCACTTCCCCACCTTGTCACCACTGGTCCATGCCCTTACAGCCGCCGCCACCCTATAACCACCATAGTCTTGTGTGTCATTTTGTTTGTTGTTATTTTCTATTTTTGTGCATGGTTGTAACTGTCTATTGGTTTTTTCAATAATAATATTTGATTATTCTGATTTGGGTTGACTGCAATATCAAACATAAAAATCATTTATGAAAGTAATTGAATTTGAATAATTTGCTAATCATGCAAAAAAACACAAGATAATTTTCAAATCAATCACGACTACTCAAAAATAATGCTAGGGATGCTAGCGCAAGCCCTATATTTAGGGTTGGGAATTTGGACATCTGAAAATGTGTTATAACTCATTTGGTTGTTTGCAAATATAAAAAATGTTTTCAAAAATGAATACTTCATTTTCACTCATTTTGTGTGAGAAAATGAAACCATTGCATTTGACGAGCTTTAAATGTGGCATTTGTAGGGGTTTAAAATTAATATTGATTTCTAACCACATTCAACTAATAACAGAATCAATTAATTTATTGTTTTTAAAGCATGTTTAACCAGCTTTAAGCAATCAAAAGGAGCTTCTGTATAATGACAAAACTATTTTTGACAAAATGAAAACAAGCAACAAACATATCATGAGCAAATGTCGTAGACAATAGCAACAAAGTTTTGACAAACCTGCCTTGAATGAATGGCTATTTTCACTATCAATAATAATGAAAAGGGGCTTCCGTGTAAAAGGGATTAAATCGTCTGGGTATAAATTGTTTACTCCTGAAAATAGAAATAAATATTATTGTTCAATAGTCTCAATTGAAAATAGAATTCATAACGCGTTTTTTCCTTCAGTAATTTAAAATACCAAAATGAAAAAATCAATTGTGTTGAGGAAATGAGAGCATGGAAACTCAATTTTATGCAGTCAACTACAAAGTTATACCTCCACTTCCTCTTGAACCTAGGCATACACAACCTTCGGAGTAATCACTAGAATTTACCCAGGAATAAACAGGAGCTTGATGGAGAGAACCACCATTCTTATAGGAATCTTGAGAAATGGGCTTTAAATGAGAAGAATTCTTTTCAGAAGGAATGCTCTGATCTGGTTTTCCTGAAATAGTATAACCAGAGATGTAAATCAAGTATAATACCAGAATAGTGATTAGAAGAATGAAATTATAACAGCAACTGGTAAGTGATGAACAACCTGATGCAGAGACATATATTAGCAAAATGCTGTCGGAAGAGAGTTCTTCACATATCGTTGAAATTACCTGGAAAAATCACCCCATAGTTTGATTTATCAAATTCAAAGAATCCATAGGCGAGCGTTTAACAACAAAAAAGGCATCCCACTATATAAATATATTTCCCTGATCTTCCAGAAGACCAAAGTTCACAAGCTCTAAATCCCTAGCACTGGCATGCACCATATTGTATTCCGTGGGATACATTGGTGGCATAGTTAATGGTAACACAATCAACACCACAAAAACTCAGAAAATTCAATGGAGAGGAGCTTGAATACCACACTCACCGTCATCAAATGAGAAACTGAAGGATGATAAATAACAGCTTTGCGAGGATTTGGGGGCAGAGATGGATCTGTCATGTCTGCAAAAAGGTTGATATCAATCAACCCAGAAGCACCACTTTGATCACTACAACCACCGTTATCACTCGATTCTGTAGTAGCCACTTGGTAGAATGATCCACTGGGTTCCCACTCCAAACACTGGATCATTCTATAACTATCAAGAGTAAGCTCTGTGATTTTGATCTGCAAGATCTCATCAATATGCCAACTTAGAAGCAGAATAAATTTTCAGTTACAAATAGTTTTCTGTATTACATTACAAATCCTTTTTATTTCATATATTCTGCATGCTAAAAACAAACATCCACGATAATTTAATGAATGCAATAATTAAAATGGATACTTAAATGGCAAGACTTTTATTCAACTAAACACGCAGAAAAATGTCACACCTCAGTTCTCCGATAGCTTGTCAACAAAGCATCTTGAAGCTTCAATACTCTTCGTTTGTGTAAGCGTGCAATATATGGAAGCGAAGAAGGATGGGCATCAAACAATAAACTGTATCTCAGAGGCCTGGCATTTGTAAATGATGCTTCAGCTTTCAAAAACCTGAAAGTTTCTTGCAGCAGTTGCTTCCATTCTTTAAAATTAGTCTCCTGTACACCGTTGACATAATTTTGAGAGGAACATTTGAGTATAAATTCTCTCGAGTTCCAAGTTACTTTCAAGATAATTGGAAGACAAGTTATTTCAATGCAAAATTAGTGAGAATATATTTGCAACATTATTTAGAACAATATGATATCTGAAATCTCCCTTTCAGATAAAAAAATAAGAATAGTATGGTTGTCATGTATGTGTGCGTGCATGAAATACAGAGCTCAAATTATGTGGACATTTTAGGACCTGTCAGAAGCTGTCAGAAGGCATTAACAAGTAATTCCTTACCTAAAGGCAATATCTAAAGATAATAAAAAATTGGGTATCACAAACTAGAAGAGTTCAACATGGCATATGACAATGTAGAACCTGCATTTCAATAAATAAAGGGATTTATCAAAGTGAACGCTTAGCAATTCAAAGGTTTCACTGCCGAGTCAATGGTCAATGCTTTCGTTGATATTGTCATTCATCCAAGAGGTCCAACAGAAAGTTCAACTGGATGCATGGAAGCATATAAGACTACATGAAGGTTACATCAACAGTTGCACCCAAGGAAGAATGTGATGGACGTATAGGGAGAGAGAAGATTCCATCAAAGCCAAAAATGTGCTAATTTGACAATTGAGCTTCTTAATCAAATTTTTAAGTAGGTGCCCTTATTTTAGTGTCGGTAGCCAAAAGAAAAAAAGAATATTATCAATTATTCTCGTTTCTCTTTAGGGGAATTTGCATGCATACCACCCAATTCTTATGGATTTACATATTTAACACCTAAACTTCTTACACTTATACCACCCAAATCTTTCATATCACAACTTTTAAAAAGTGAAATATAGGGCTGTCAATTTGGCTCGTTGTTCGTGAACAGCTCGTGTTCGGCTCGTTAAGCAGCTCGTGTTCGGCTCGTTCGTTAAGCCTAACGAGCCGAACACGAACAAATTTTTAAGCTCGAAATGTAAACGAGCCGAACACGA